>PYAF01005011.1:299265-322840 GCA_007407185.1 Glycine tomentella
TGAGTGAATGAGTGAATAAACACAAGTCTGTGAGGAACACTCAAGTTACTCTCACTAATTGACAGATTTGAAAGTACCATGGAAGCTTTGATGTGAATTGATTATACTCAGCATGATAAATTCTAGGATTGTAAATTGTGGTTCAGTTTGATCATTTATCCTTGCTTAATCTTTGAAGTTTTGTCTGTTGCTGAGGACAACAACTATTAAATCTGGGAATTGTTTGATGTGTTGCAAACACATCATAGTTTTAGGTTAGAATTTAATTGAATAAATAGGAATATAGGTTAGAAATAGTTTAATTGTTAATCATATTCAATTATATCTCATTCTTTGCTAAAGTATGTATTTCAGGACCAAAAGAGGAGTTTAAAGCCAAATAAAGAAGAAAACAAGGTTCAAAGTCATACGCGGATCGCGCCAATATCTGCGCGAGTCGTGCCATGATAGAAAAAGCCAGACATTCAACTCGAAGTAGTCGCGCTACTCGCGTCAGGAGCCACGCCAATAGCGTCATCAATTCGCAAGCTACGCGCGGATAGCGCCATGTCCCGCACGATCCGTGCCAGATGCCTGGATCAGCCTTTCAACTCGAATAACCCGTGCGATCTGCGCGGACATCCACGCTATCAGCGCCACAACCTGCGCGAGCCGCGCTGCAAAGGCGCTGTTTCCTGATTTAAAAAGATTGAGTTCGAAATTGGGCACAGAAAGAGGCTTTGTTACTCTAATTAAATTCATCTATAAAAGAAAGCCTTCTATACTGAAGAAAGGGACTCTGAACACACATACACACCTCTCCACACTTCCATAAATCATTCTAAACCCTTGGAAGTCAAGAATCAAGGCTAGGTCACTGCAGAATCATGTTTTATTTGATAGCTTTGGTTTCTTTGAAGCCTATGGCAGGTTGAATTGTGTATTGTGGGAAGGCCATGAACTGATATAAACTCCTCTGTAACTTGACTGGTATTGAATGAGAATTTCTTGATTGTTTTATTTTACTCTGTTCTTCACTGCTTTATTCTTATTTAGAATTGGTCATTCTATTTAGGTATTGAGGGTTAGGATTCGCAATGTGAACGTTGGGATTCTAATTTCTGACCTTAGTAAAATAACAATTGTTCATCACCTAGGGATAGGGATGCGTGGCTGCAGAACCTTATAATATAGTCTTTTACATGCTTAATTTGATAGAATTCACCAAGGGATTGGGTTTTTGATTCAGGTTAAAAGGTTAATTCACTAAGGGATTAGGGATTAGCTAAACTAGAAAAGATTTATTCTCTAAACAATCGGAAATAGCAAACCATTGATATAGTCTTTTACATGCTTGATAGGAGTCACTAAGGAATTAGGATTCTTGTTAAAGGGTGAAATCGCTAAGGAATTAGGGTTTACTAAACTAGAAAAGATATATCATTTGAGTTAGCAAATGTTGTAACCAGTTAAGTGAGAGAGGTAGGGAACATTAGGGATTGTGCCTGACCACAATTGTTTCTTCCATTGGTAATCCTTCTACTATTTTACTGTTATTTTAATTTCTGTTTTTATTCAAACATTCACGCAATCCACAACAATTCTCTTTAAACATTTCTTGTTTTATTTTCAATCACATTGCATTAATCTTATTGTGAATTTCACCTCAATCCCTGTGGAGAACGATACTCACTTACCTATTTTATTACATGAAACGATCGGTGCACTTGTCGTAGTGTGCGGTTATCGCAACACTTAGCATATTCTTTTATGTAGATTGACAATAATTACATTGGATTTGTTATTGGAATATTATAAATTGTGAATTGGCTGGATCTGAATTTTTTAATTTTCAGGTTGAAAAATTGCTAAAATTAAAAAAACAGAAAAAATATCTAAAAAAAATTAAAATAAATAACATCGGTTGTAAAAAAAAACCGATGTTAACATATACATCAACATCAGTTTTCTTACAATAACCGATGTTGATTACGGATAATAATATCGGTTTTCACACGAAAACCGATGTTGTTGTGATGTCACAACATCAGTTTTGGAAAGAAAACGGATGTTGTTTTTAATGTAACAACATCGGTTTTCTTTCCAAAATTGATGTTATGACATCACAACAACATCGGTTTTCGTGTGAAAATCGATATTATTATCCGTAATCAACATCGATTTTTAAAAACAACCGATGTTGTTTCAGTTTTTAACATCGGTTCTGCATCGAACCCGATGTTGTCGCACCATCTTTTACGCTTTTCAACGTTTTCATTTATCACATGTCCACATCGGTTATTCATGGAAAACCGATGTTCTTTGCTTTTGTTAACATCGATTTTAAGAACCGATGTTAACTTCAACACTTTCAACGTCGCCTGATTCAACATCGGGTCAGAACAGATGTTAAATGTCTAAAATAACCGATGTAGAAAGGTGTTTTTCTAGTAGTGTATATTAAATACCCAACAATTCTTGTAGAACACTTCTGTTCACCACCAACAGAACAGGCTGATTATGTGAAATAATGACATTCATGCATTCCTCCATTAAAATAATTTCTCTGTTAAGAATCTTTTTGGTCATATGACTAAATTTGTTAGTTAGAATAAATACATCCATTCAAAAGATTGACTTGGAAGAGTCTCATCCACAAGATTAATTAAGATACGTACCTTATAGTATTTATTTATTTATTTTATGTTTTTGTGTATGGTTAATTGTTATGTATAACATGGATGTTAATAGACATTGTTACGCCAAAAAAGATAATAGAAAAATGAGATAAAAGAAGATAATTAATGAGATGATTCATAATTATGAGTAGTGTTGATTACATCAAGTCATGCTTGCCTATATACATTATGAGGAGTAACTGATCTCCTTACCATCTCTATAACTAAGTAACTAACTATGATAGGGCTCTGCAGTGTTGGAAGGTGTTCATAACGTTCCTATCATTATTGATTAATTCATACTTCAACTTAAAAAAAAAGTAATACTATCTACGAATCAAATGTCTGAATTAATGGTGGTATCTAGTTTCTAGAACAGCTTGGTATGTTTGTCTTTAAAATGATATTGAAAAATTATATATTATAGGATGGATTTTGAATGTTTTTTTTTTTTTTTATGTTGATATACAATGGACTGAGCCGGCTGTTTCAATTTAAAAACTCTGAAAATTAATTAGGTATGCAGTCCATTTATCCAATAAAATGGCTCATTTAAAAACTATTTAGCTATATAATACCTATACCTATGAATAACAAACAAAACAAAACTTCTAGCTGCCACTTAGAAAGAGGTACTCAATTAGGTATTCAGTCCATTTTTCTAAAATAAAAAAATGGCTACCTAATATGAAAAAACAAAAGACTCTAGCTGCCACTTCGAAAGAGGTACTCCAAATTAAAAACTTTCTCACTTGCCCTATGATTATCTGATGTTATGCAATGAAATAACTTTGTTTTCAGATTAAGATTATGATTTTTCTGCAAAAATCCTATACAATTAGTGTATTTATGAGGATTTAAGCCACTCAATATTGACAACTTTGGATATGCTAATTAAGTGGCGTTATATGCGTATTTATTATAGATATCTAGTGCTACGAATCTTCAACTTCTACATATGATATTGACAACAGTTTTGTTAAGTATCAATTTGAATGCCTTTAACTAGTTCATTGGTCTCCAACCACCACCTCAAGGCCACCACCTTCACTCAACTTGGATTCACTCCATTTATTTCAACTTGCAGAAATTTTAGTTGGGCTTGGAATGATAATTTTTTTTTTCTTAATCACATGGACTTTTTTATTGAAGATAAGATAATGAGTCGAATATAATTATTTTGGATTACAAAACTCTTCTTCCAAAGTAGGGGATTGATGATTATTTATATGTAGGTATGATATTTTGTGTAATGCATATCTCTCTTTTAGTGATAAAAAAAGTACTTTAGCTAAAGCAGCTGCAAGAATACATCCTGAAAGATGCGAACAAAGGACTAGGGATGCGATAAGCATGGATAAGCCTTCTCAAAATAAAAACACGACCATGGTTAAATTCTTTTGGATATGCATTACGAAGTTAATAAGCATACAAACGTGTTAAATGTTTTGATTTATTTTATTTTTTATTGGCCGGCTTAAATAGTGCCTTTTCCTAGCAGCTGGATTAATATTATTATATTATTTACTCCATTCATGTTGGATATTCCGCTTTAATGCCAGACCCAAATCCTTATGCACTGAAAAAGGCAAAGTTTGACTTGGGCCCATTTCCTGAGTGTTGACCTCGGCCCACTCTGTTTAGGGTGCAGAAATTCCTAAACCTACTTCTCCCTATAAATAGAACATGTATAGGTGGAGACAAAGAGATCAGAATTCTGAAAAAGAGGCGACAACTCTGAGAGAGAGAGAGAGACCACCAGAGAGAGAGGTCACGCCATTCACCATTTGGGCATGAGAGCATCTCCGCATTTGAGAGCTTCGAGTGACTATCTTGAGAGCCACATTTGAGCGAGCCTGCGTGCTTTGCACCTTTGAGAGATTCTTAGAGAGTTTGAGTAAAACACTCTAGGTTTCGTTTGATTACCACCATTGTTGGAGAGGTTGAGAGAGCCACCGACATGGTGTTGGTTGATCCTCTGTAATCCGTTGTTATTATAGTGGATTTTTGATTCTGGACTAGGTCCCGTGGGTTTTCCTCTTGGAGGTTTTCTCCCATGTAAAACTATTTGATTGTGTGTTCTTCTTCATCTCTATCCTCGTTTTGATCTGTTACGTTTCTGCATTTTGATTCGATTTCTGTTTGAGGGTATTGATTGCGCAGATCGGGTTCCACCCAACAGAGGGAAGTGTGAACATCCCGATCCTCGTTTACCCAACAGTGGTATTAGAGCCCGGGTTCGACGGGTTCTGAAGGAGACGAGATGGAGACCAGCGGCATAACTCATGATGGAGATATGTTCAAGTTGACTGCAGATAATTTCCACTATTGGAGGTCGATGATGGAAGATCATCTTATCTGCCGAGATTTGTATGAACCCATTGTCCTGGAAGAGAAGCCGACTGGCAAGTCGGACAGGGACTGGGAGATCCTGAGTCGTAAGGCGGTGGCCACGATCAGGAAATATATTGACAGAAGCCTCTTTGAGCACATAGCCGAGTTTACGAATGCCTTCGAGTTGTGGAACAAGCTAGAGTTCATGATTCAGAAGAAGACTCCCAGGAACAAAGCACACTTGGTTCGCCGGCTTGTGAAGTTAGAATACAAGGACGACATGAGTATGATTGAGCACCTCAACACTTACAAAGGGATTGTGAATCAGCTGACTAAAGTCAATATGAAGATTGAGGACGAGATGCAGGCTTTGTTGTTGCTAAGCTCGCTGCCAGACAGCTGGGATACTCTGGTAGTGACCTTGAGTAATTCGGCTCCAGAAGGAAAATTGATGATGGATGCCGTGACCGATAGCCTCTTGAATGAAGAAGCCAGGAGAAGAGAACGGGGTGCAACCAGCTCGAGCGATGCCATTGTTACTGAGAGAAGCAAATCCGACTCCCGGGGTCGTGAAGGGCGTGACAAGACCAGAGGTCGGTCTAGGCCAAGATATGAGTTTAAGTGCTTCTACTGTGGGAAAACAGGACACAAGAAGTCGGACTGCAGGACTCTGCAGAGTGATGAACAAAACGACTGTGTGAAGCCGGATCAGATTGTACCCAAGAAGAGGCATGATAAGAGCACCACGGCTATGGTTGCTAATGCCGAGATATTCCTCCTTGGTGAAGACTATTTGAACGTAGCCCATGAAGACTGCACCTGGATAGTTGACTCTGGTGCCTCATTCCTCATCACCCTACATGAAGGATTCTTCTCCACTTACAGAAAGAGAGACTTTGGTGTCGTGAAGATGGGTAATCAGGTGACCAGCAAGATTGTTGGTGTCGGTGATGTAACCCTGACAACAGATGTAGGGTGCCGACTTATGCTGAAGGATGTGAGACATGTACCTGACATGCGATTGAATCTAATCTAAGTTGGAAAGCTAGATGATGCCGAATTAGTGAACTACTTTGGAGGAAGTAGATGGAAGCTGACCAACGGAAACTTGGTTGTGGCCAGAGGAGAAAAAGAAGGCTCCTTGTATATGATGCAAGGAAAGATAAATGGAGAAGCCAACTAAATCCGGGATGCACCAGACTTGGAGTTGTGGCATAAGCGCCTCGGTCACATGAACGAGAGAGGACTCCAGATTTTGGAGAAGAAAGAACTTCTAACCGGGTTGAAGGGTCAAGTGCTGGAAAGTTGCACGCACTGCCTAGCTGGAAAGCAGCACCGGGTTTCGTTTGCGAGACCAAATCAACCCAGAAGATGCAAGAACATTCTTGACCTCGTCCACACTAACGTTTGCTCCATGTCCGAAAGATCAGTTGGAGGAGGTCAGTACTTTGTTTCTTTTGTTGATGACTACTCTCGCAAGGTATGGGTATATCTGATGAAGACCAAAGACCAGGTACTCCAATTTCTCAAAGAATTCCATGCTATGGTGGAAAGGGAGACTGGTATGAAGTTGAAAGTTGTTCGCTCAGATAATGGTGGAGAGTATTGCGGTCCCTTTGATGCTTACTGTAGAGAAGCCGGGATCAGACTTGAGAAGACACCTCCCAAGACTTCGGAGCTGAATGGACTTGCTGAGAGAATGAACCGGACTATTGAAGAGAAGGTGTCAAAACTGCTGGGTTATCAAAATCATTCTGGGGAGAAGCTGTCAGAACTGCTGTTGACTTGATCAACCTCTCACCATCCCGACCACTTGAAGCAGAAATTCCAGAAGAAATCTGGACCGGTCGAAGAGCAACTTATGAACACCTGAGAGTGTTTGGATGCCGAGCCTTCGTGCATGTCCCTAAAGATGAAAGGGCGAAGCTGGATGCTAAGACGAAGGAGTGCATATACCTCGGTTCGCCAAAAAATGAGTTTGGTTTCAGACTGTGGGATCCAATTAACAAGAAGATTGTGAGAAGTCGAGATGTAGTCTTCCATGAGGATGAGACCATCCATGACATCTTGAAGCCCCAAGTCCGGATTACTGTCCGAAGTGAAGAACCCGTCCCTCGTGAAGATGTTGAAGCAGGGGGAGAAACCAGTGAAGAAATAACTGAAGGAAATATTTAAGATGATGACCAGCAAGAAGCTGATGATGTCGGGATCCGATATGAGAATGAAGAACCGGGTTCTGAAGAGGCTGAGGAACAACAACCTAGATACCCGACTAGAGAAAGGAGACCTTCTACAAGGTACCCTGATGATGAATACACCATTATTGCTGAAGATGGTGAGCCTCAGAGCTATGATGAGGTCGTGATGAGATCAAAGAAAGGAGAATGGGAGAAGGCAATGCAGGAAGAGATGAAATCCCTGCATGAGAATCAGACCTATGAGCTGACCGAGCTACCCAAAGGAAGACGAGCTCTGAAGAATAAGTGGGTGTACAAGATCAAACAGAAAGAGAACAGGGAAAAGCTGAGATACAAAGCCCGGATTGTAGTGAAAGGCTGCAATCAGAAGAAAGGTGTTGATTTTGAAGAAATCTTCTCTCCTGTTGTGAAGATGATCTCGATCTGAACCGTGCTAGTCTTGGCAGCCACAATGGATCTTGAGGTAGAGAAAATGGATGTGAAGACCGCATTCCTTCACGGTGAGCTGGAGGAGGAGATATATATGGAGCAACCTGAAGGGTTCCGAGCTCCAGGACGTGAAGGCCTGGTATGCCGACTGACGAAGAGTTTCTATGGCTTGAAACAAGCACCTCGACAGTGGTATAGGAAGTTTGATTCCTTCATGACAGAGCACAAGTTCATGAAGACGGATGCCGACCACTGTGTATTTGTAAAGAGGTATGAGACTGGAGATTTTCTGATCCTTTTGCTATATGTTGATGATATGCTGATTTTGGGGCAAGATGAGTTGAAGATTGTTGCCTTGAAGAAGGCATTGAGTACATCCTTCTCAATGAAGGATCTCGGCCCTGCAAAGCAGATTCTCGGAATGAAGATTATCCGGGATAGAAAGAAGAAGCTACTGTGGCTAAGTCAAGAGAAATATGTAGAGAAGATACTGAAGAGATTCAACATGGACAAGGCCAAAACAGTTAGCACCCCCTTGGCCGGGCACATGAAGCTGAGTAAGAAGCAGTGTCCGAAGTCTGATGAAGACAAAGATCAGATGCTGAAGATCCCATACCAATCTGCCGTCGAAAGCTTGATGTATGCAATGGTTTGCACTAGACCCGACCTGGCGTATGCAGTTGGAATGGTGAGCCGGTTTCTTTCGAATCCAGGCAAGGATTGATAATGCTTTGTCGAGACGCATCAAAAACAATTTTACTAAGCTAATTCTGCAGCACAGAGCTAACCTAGGTCTACTCAGAGACACAATCAATGTGGTTCTAGCTTCAAATAATTGGTAATAATAAGGGGGGATTTTTGTCGAACAGTTGGTATGCGCAAAGTAAAACATGCAAGAACACAAACTAAAATTAAAGAACAATGCAGAAATTAACAAGATTATCAAGGCGTAAAGTAAAACAGATTAGAAAACATCAATCCAATTCACCAACCCAAGCTATTCGAATCATCATCATTCCCATAAATTGATTCTATCATGAACATTCATTTAATCTCAATAGAAGCAGTTCAATCGATTCTACTCCTAAATTGATTGAAACCACAACCCTAACTGAAATATCATTCAATTAATCTTGTGATTATCATTTGAAATTAAGACATGAATCCATAATCCTAATTCACATTCAATCTTAAATGCATTCATAATCATGAAAACATAATAGAAATTGAAGAAGAAGGTGAACACTCAAGTAGAATTCGAAATACCGAACCGGAACTCCAATTCTTCTCTTGCTTGAGTTAGATCCTTGGATTGATTAATGATTTAGCCTTCCATGATGATCACCAAGGAAAGCCCCATGAAGTGAATGCAGAAAAATGGAAGAATAGCAAAATGGAAATGAAGAAGATGAAGAACAAATGAGAGAAAATGAAGAACAAACTTTTGATTCTAAAAACTAAAGAAAAGAAATATAAAACTTGTTTATTGAATTGTAAAGTGTTGTCCAAGTTTCACTAAAGCCACTAATATAAATAGTAACTAAGTTCTGAAAATAGAATGGGTCATAAAAAAACCCAACAATCTAATTATTTACTATTTACAACCATGAAAATCAAATTCGCAGCCCAAAATTACAAGTGCAGAGGTGCTAACTTCTAAGCTCAAAATGACCCTCAAAATGACAGAATTGGCCTCGGGCTATTTCTAGCAAACTTGTAGATCTTTTCGTTATCTTTTCAGGGACTCCTAGAATGCTTCATTCAAAGATTGGTAGCACTCCATAGACCTTGCACAAGTCAGATACATTAAGTGAACAAAAATCTGAAAATACCCTACAATTAGCAATTAATCCCACTTACTTGTCTAGGCCAAAAACTGAATTAGAATGGAAAAATAGAAGTCCAAAAGAGGTCAAACAAAATAAAAATGATAAACAAAAATTTAACTAAAATCACTCTATCAAGGATCACTGGGAAACAGTGAAGTGGATCTTCAGGTACCTCCGAGGTACAACCAATCTATGCCTCCGATTTGGAGAAGGAGAAGCCGAGCTGCAAGGCTACTCGGATGCAGATTTAGGGGGAGACGTTAACACGAGAAAGACAACGACCAGATACTTGATGAGATTTGCTGGAGGAGCAATCTCTTGGCAATCTAAATTGCAGAAGTGTGTGGCACTTTCTACAACTGAGGCCAAGTACATTGCCGTGACTGAGGCAAGCAAGGAGATGCTGTGGATGAGAAAGTTCCTCATGGAACTCGGACATGATCAAGACAAGTACGAGCTGATGTGTGACAACTAGAGCGCAATTCACCTTGCAAAGAACTCAACCTATCATTCCCGTACCAAGCATATCAATGTGAGGTATCATTGGATCCGGGATGTGCTGGAAGATGGACAGCTCACACTTGGAAAAGTGCACACCAGTCAGAATTGGTCTGACATGATGACGAAGCCGATACCAGTAAGGAAATTTGAAGATTGCTTTGAAGGAGCCGAGCTCATGAACTCGGCATGAGAAAGCCGAGGTTTGAAGGCCGGGTTGAAACTGTGCAGACCCCGGACCTTAGTTGAAGACCAAGATATCATCCAGGTTCAGTTTTGACGCATTGAAAGTAGAAGGGGGAGAATTGTTGGATATTCTACTTTAATGCCAGGCCCAAATCCCTATGCACTGAAAAAGGGAAGTTTGACTTGGGCCCATTTCCTGAGGGTTGACCTCGGCCCACTCTATTTAGGGTACAGAAATCCCTAAACCTACTCTCCCTATAAATAGAACATTTATAGGTGGAGACAAAGAGATCAAAATTCTGAAAAGGAGGCGACACTCTGAGAGAGAGAGACCGCCAGAGAGAGAGGTGACGCCGTTCACCATTTGGGCATGAGAGCATCTCCGCATTTGAGAGCCTCGAGTGACCATCTTGAGAGCCACATTTGAGCGAGCCTGTGTGCTCTGCACCTTTGAGAGATTCTTAGAGATTTTGAGTGAAACACTCTAGGTTTCGTTTGATTACCACCATTGTTGGAGAGGTTGAGAGAGCCACCGACGTGGTGTTGGTTGATCCTCTGTAATCCGTTGTTATTATAGTGGATTTTTTATTCTGGACTAGGTCTCGTGGGTTTTCCTCTTGGAGGTTTTCTCTCACGTAAAGCTATTTGATTGCGTGTTCTTCTTCATCTCTATCCTCGTTTTGATCTGTTACGTTTTCGCATTTTGATTCGATTTCTGTTTAAGGGTATTGATTGCGCAGACCAGGTTCCACCCAACAAAAGGAAGTGTGAACATCCCAGTCTTCTTTTATCCAAAAATTCAATCAATCATTCATTTAGCTGATATAATTATTTATTTATTTATAACTGATCCATTTTGCAATTCACATCCTTTAATATATTTATACATTTTCTTTTACAAAAACATTTGTGGAGAAGATTATTATATAATACTTGCACCACTTGTTGGAGGTTGGGATAAATGAATACAAGGGCTTAAGAATGTCGTGCATGTAAAAAAGAAAAAAAATAAAGAAGAAAGAAGAGAGCAATTTATTCATGACTTTATTTAGTTTTGGTCTCACTCTGTAGAAAACTTGTTTTTAATTATCTAGTCATGGATAGAAAATGTATATCAATAAAGGGATAAAAATTTCTCGACAACGAAAAGCTGTACCATATATTATTTTAACAAGGTAGTATATAGACGTCACCGGACGGATCCACGTGTTTCATTGCGGGGCAATTGCTCTCATTATTTATTTATTTATTTATATATATATATAACAAAAAATTATATTTATAAAAAGAATGATATTATTCCTATAAGATAATATTTTAAAATATATATAAAATATAAGAAATAAAAAAGAGAATAAATTTATACTAATTTTATTATTTATCTTTTTAATTTTTAAATTTAATTATTATTTTGGTCTTTTAATTTAGTTTTTAGGTTGAATATTATCCTTTTAGTTTTAAAAGGTTCAATTAGATTTTCTATTTTTAAAGACTTCTCAATTCAATCTCATTTTTCTCTCATCATCTTCAAATATTTTAAAAAATGAAATAAAATTGAATCCATATTAAAAAAAAGACCTAATTAGAAATTTTAAAAATAAAGGAAATTAATTCAATATTATATATATATATATATTTTAAGGGATTAAATTGAACCTTTTAAAAATTAAAAAACTAAATTGAACTTAAAAATTAGAGAGCCAAAATAACAACTTAATTTTTAACATTCAAACTCCTCTAATAGACCAACCCAACTATTGGTTTACTAACTTATACTACATGTTTTTATTTGAGTGATTTTATCCCAATTCCCAAATAGAGTAAGAAATAGATTAAGAGAGTTTGTTATTTAAGATATTTCTCTATAATTAATTCAAAGAATAATAGATTATACAATCATATAAAAAAATGAATGTTTATTTAATTATAGAAAGATTTTCTTTATAATATTAATAATGAAATAATCACATGTCATTTTCAATGAAAATAGTTAAATATTCTAATTTGTAAAAATTTAAATATTTTAACTTATTCTTTTATCATGACATTGTGTTTTTTATAAAAATTTATGGTATTTTTATTTTTAAAATATTATAAATTATTTTTTCTCCCTCTAAAAAACTTTTCACGACTACAGTGAAGGTCTTTTATGACGGTTATTTGAGACATACAACGACGGTTATATAACCGTGTTCGTTTCACGCATCGTACAAACTGAACCTTTTCAATGACGGTTATTAAACCGTCTTCGTATTTACAATTCTAAGACGGTTCTTTAGACACAACAGTCGTAGTATTTGTTTTAAAACAAAAAAACAAAAAAAAACCAGACATTCAAAGACGGTTCTGACGAACAACCGTCTTAGAAAGTAAGCTTTCAAAGACGGTTTTTGCCTATGAACCGTCTTTGAAAGTTTAATTACTTTTTTTTGGAGAAGTTTTTGAAGACTATTTTTGGTGGGAACTGTCTTAGAAAGTAATCTTTCTAAGACGGTTTTTGCCTATGAACCATCTTTGAATGTTTAATTGTTTTTTTTTTTTTGCAGACCTTTTCAAAGACGGTTTTCGGTGGGAACCGTCTTAAAAAGTAAGCTTTCAAAGGCGATTTTTGCCTCTGAATCTTCTTTGAAAGTTTTATTTTTTTTTGGATAAGTTTTCGAAGACGGTTGTGGTGCAAACCGTCTTAGAAAGTAAACTTTTTAAGACAATTTTTGCTTCCGAACCATTGTTGAAAGTTTAATTATTTTTTTAGACCTTTTCGAAGACAATTTTCGACGGGAACCATCTTAGAAATTAACCTTTCTAAGACGGTTTTTCCATATGAACCGTCTTTGAAAGTTTATATATATATATATATATATATATTTTTTTTTTTCTAATGTGTTCGAATACGATTTATAGTGTTTTTAAAACCGTTGTTGTTAGTTGCCTTTTGTAAAATAATAATATTTAGGAATAATAAAATTATTGATATTTAATGGCAATAAAAATTATGATCAGTGTGACCAATCAATTGTATAATTAATTAATAATATTTAATAAATAAATCAAACCTAAATCAAAGTACACATGCAGTACCATAATCTGCTGCAACATTTCATAATTACTTGTCATGGATTTAATTTTTTACTAAAATTATATTCTGTACCACACTTAATTAAAGAATACAAGTAAAAGGATAGATGACATTTAAAGCCCAAAAATTTGCACGAAGAGCACAAACATGAAAGATTGCAAGGAAATGATAGTAATAAATAATTTGCACGAAGTCAACTTGATCAACACTTCAATGGTGATTATCAAAGATAGACATCCAATGTTTTAGAACATATTTTGATTCAATGTGTCACAACTTTTATCAATATTTTTCTTTGAAATAGAACTTTTATCAGTAATGACTTCACTGTTGGCAGAATTGCTGAAATGAATCAAATGAACAAGTTACTCTATTTAATCAAGGATGCATTAAAAAAATAGCAATCAAAGCTGCTCTAAAATAAACTTCTGAATGGACAAATAATGCTAAAATGAAAGTCTAGCAGATTTAAACTAGAAATAAGACCATCTGACAAACTTGGGCAACTTCAAAGCGGACGAGTAAGAGATAGCTTTCACTAGAGTGACATGTACACTTACATCAACAAGCACTGCATGTAAAGCATCAAAACTTAATGCTTCAACTTATACATGTAAAAATTAGCACACGCAACTCCCAGCCAATTAGTTCCATATTGATTTCCTTAACAATAAGTACCAACAGAAAGCATACAATTCAGTAAATGTAATGTGTTACAATATCCTAACTTATTGCTTCAATTTATACTCATATTTAGGTCAATACAGGTCCAAACTCATTAGCAATAAGCCTAATAACCATAATATCTTAACCCTTAAACAACAACTAATACTTTAAGGTTAATAACTCTAATATATTAACCAGATTAAACCTGGATAATATTATGATTAATTCTTGAATGAACTTCATAGTATTTGAATTTAGGCCTAACTCAACCCTACAAACCAACTTGGTGGGGTTGAGTTAGACTTAAATCCAAAATTTAAGATGGTATCAAAGTCTATTTTAGCGATTGTTGTTGGGCCTATTGACTCATCTGCTATTGTAGATATCTAGTCATGCAAACTTCATGCTCGAGATATCCAATACTCGACATGAGTTGGAGATCTCACATTGACTAGTGATATAACCAAAATAAAGTATATAACCTTATAAGCTGGTTTTGTGGGATTGAGTTAGACCTAAAAATATAAGAGAACTAATTCATAATAAATATGTTTCGGGTTGTGGCTCAAATGTTGTCTACATCAATATATACATGTGTATGTGGTCACACAATGTGCTAGCATGTGTATAAACTAATTGATAACATAATTGATATGACAACCAACATGGTATGACCTAGGGAACCTTAATAACAGATACCTGGAATCCAAGATACAATTTGATTCCACAAGGTGTCCTATCACTTTATTACATGAAAGAAAAGAAATGACAGTGACATTACCACAAATTCAGTATAGGATAAGTTGAGTACAATCATCATATACAAATGAACATGCTGCCTGGCGTATTTTATCCGAAAAGACTGTGTTGAGAAACTATGATCTGTATCATTGATCCTCCACACACCATATAGACTGCTAGGATCCATATTAGGAGCTGCAGAACCAAAGGTTTTCTACCTCAATATCACTTTTGCATATAAGAATATTTTTGCCTTATGGTTTTCATTTTAAGAAAATGTTATATCCGCAATATATATATATATATATAGACTGCTAGGATCCAGATTAGGAGCTGCAGAACCAAAGGTTTTCTACCTCAATATCACTTTTGCATATAAGAATATTTTTGTCTTATGGTTTTCATTTTAAGAAAATGTTATATCCGCAATATATATATATATATATATATATATATATATATATATATATATATATATATATATGGTGTGTGTGTTAAAGAAGAGGAAAGAGAGGCATAATTAGACTAAAACTGTGTGTTTTAGGACACCACGGAGAATGGTTTGTATAGTCTTATGACATTTATTACAAGTAATTAGATGATATATTGTTTCCTCAAAATAAGATATTTGTTGCCTATAATCCGTTATACAATAAATAGGATATTCTATTCTGATTTCCAACAAAATATATATATATATATATATATATATATATATATAGAGAGAGAGAGAGAGAGAGAGAGAGAGAGAGAGAGAGAGATAAAGTAGGGTCAATGATAAAGGAACAAGAAACTCACAGTCACAACCATGACTACGAAACATACTTAGGAAACTACAAGTGCAATCCTAATTTATGGCATACTAAACAGATTCTAAGTTTCTATGGCTTTGTTCCCATTTTTCTAAAACAATTTTGTGCCCTAAGTTTCAACATTCATCGTTGTAATAAGTTGTATTTGGGTTGTGCACAAAAAATTCCATGTGTTAACTAATAAAATAAAATCTGCTTCTCCATCCTCCAACAAATTAAATGGACACATTACATGTCATAGTCAACAGATCTAAATGTCCAATGGTTTGCCAATGAAGGCAAACAAGGCTCCATTGTCAAACATCATTGTTGGTTTTATAGTTCAACTTATTACACCTTGTGAGGTATATCAACTAAAATGTTAAAAACAAAAAAAATGAAAGAAAAAAAATCTGGAAATACTACAATGTCAAGGAAATTAGTGTTTTTTTCCCAAAAATACTATCCATATAATTGAAGAACTCACCCAAGAAAGAGTAACACATCAAATAACTCTTTAACTTAATTAATCTTAAGAGAGGGGGTTATAAATGTGTTCTCATCCTCCATGGAAAATCTTACATGGTCTAGCATGTATTTGCTGCTGTTGTACAGTAATTAGAAAAAATAGAAGCCCTAAAGATGCAACGAAGAAATGATTAATTAAAAATTAACTCCATAAGGTTAACTATTTCAAATCAGCACAACACCTTTTTATTTTTATGCTTTAATTGTACTTGATTCTTGTCATGTGTTTTACTGGAAAATCCATCTTGATTGCAGAAGCCGTTAGCCGATAACTGCCTAGTTAGTAATTACAAAGAAGAAATAGACTTGGAAGAATTTTGCACATGACCATACAAATTTGTATGCCGTTTTTTTTTTTTTAAAAAAAAATTCTTTGGGTTATTTAAATATGAATGGTGAGGATGATGCTTCATTACTCCTCCGTTCTACTTCTACTTCATAGAGGACTAGTCCACTAGCTAGGAGAGTCTCATGACTTAGGTACCACATTGAGCTTCCTATTTTACTCAATTTCATATTTGTAAAAAGCTATTATAATTTTGGAATTGGATTAAAGATTGTATAATTTGTGGTGTCTCATTGCATATAAGTCAAAGTTTAAAGAATGTAGATGCAATTTTTCCATAAATATAGATAAATCAATTATAATGAATTATTAGACCACTCAACTGTGGGTTAAATAATTGGGAAACTATAATAAAAATATGTTGCCGAGAAGTATATTCTCCATATGCGAAACAAATCATGAATCCTGGGTAGGGTATAACATATAACCCGCCCGGTTTACTCTCACACAACCCCACGAGAGCATAATTTTGATAAGTTACCTTCGTATTGAACAACACTAGCTGGAATTCCCAAAGTATTAAACTTTCACTATCCTCCCATCTCACAGTAATCTTAATCCGATACCATCTACATGAAACAACACACATCAATTTATCAGGTTAGAAATTCAATAACAAAGATTAGGAAGCAGATAAAAATAAATAAAAAAATAGAAAGGTAAAAAATGAATGTATATACAATATACCCCTGCTTAAAAAGGTCAAGATTGTGAAACATATGAACATATACACCAATCTCCTGTACAGTCTCCAATGTTGCCACCGACTTGACCTTCGCAGAGCGTGGCATTAAAATAAATGGTAACACAATTTGATGTCACTAATCGATTCAGCACAAAATTTAGTCAGCCAAAAAGTGATAAAATTGGGACCTTTAATTATGGAATCAAAATTTCAATAGCAAGATCGAAATTTGGGATAAAGATGCAACTACTATAAGCAAACATGAAAGTTGTAGTGTATTTTTAAATTACAATTTATAGTGAGCTTGTGTCTTATGACAACTTGATGTCTTGTATGAGAATAATCAAATCATAAACTCACCAGTAGACTAAGAAGGCTTGATAGTCTCTTGAGATTCCTAAATTGAAAATAAAGGCAGAATCAGATTTGTAATTGTGCTTGCACAACAATGTAAGGTAAGGGTGGAAATGAATTATTGTGGCATGGGTCTTTTAAATCAGGTCTAATCTGAAAATCTATTTAAAAACCTATTTTGTAACAATGTATTTAAATAACTTACATACCTTTCTTTAGATGTGCCAACAAATCAGAATCTTCAAAATCACCATTAAGTATATAATTTTAAAACCTTACAGTCTACACATTCCTAATCAAAGATACATGGTTCGCCATATTTTATTATAAACCCGATACTTATTCTGAGGATAAATCTGGTATGCAGTATGCAAGGTTATTGAGTGAACCCGTAAATTTTAATCAACATATGGTCCATCTATGCAGTGGCATGTTTGATGATGAACAAGGGGTTTTAATTAGACACAAGTGCATCGATGATATGGACAGAATATTATGTTTATCCAATGAGAGGCCATACGGATGTCATATATGGAAGTGTTGATAAGATTGCGATCAATTCCTTCATTATCATTTATGTTGTCCTCTTTACTTATTTTACTCAACAAATGTGCAATTAGGAAATTAAAAGAATGATTTGACAATCAAGTTTAGCTTCATAACTTGCCAATAAGTCAAGTTTTATCAAACCCCAATTATATATTTTAGCTGAAAAGGACTAAATTAGAAGCTTGAATCCCTACTAGAGTTAATTTTTCATAGCTAGAAAATACTTATTATTTTGTGTCAACAACAGATTTGATTATTTTAGAAATGCACATGGCTAGTGGCAAACTGTTATTATTACTTATAGGTGGGTACAATGCTAATGACGGGCTCCCTGTGCTATTGATCCTAAGGTGCACGAGAGTGGTGAAGCCCATGGCAAACAACCAGCATGCATGTGCCAAATTGCACCGTGTGGATAAAATGCCAGAAAAGGCAGGTTGAAGAATGGGTGACTATAAATACATATCATGTCTCTACATGTATGTTAGCATGAACATGCTATCACAAGTAACTATGGATGCAGAAAATTACAACACAAGTTGAGAAGGCTAAAAAGATATCCATGCAGTTATTTAGGGTCCATTTGGTTTACTATGAAAATTAACCTCAGACACCGCACCACACATTTCAATGAAAATCTATAGCTGAGCTTGATTTGGGCATATATCTTGATCATTCATAATAAATCAAAAACGATTTTACCAAAATCTAAAACAAACGGATACTTAACCCAAACCAACAATAATTTCCTGTAAGTGTGAAGACCTAACTTGTATAAGAATTTCTTGGGCAGATGGAGACATCATGATGCATGCAAGCACACAATGCGAGAGAGAAGTAAACAAACCTGGCACTTAGAATTGTCTTTTTTCTATATCTTTTATTATCCTCAGGGAATCATCTCTAAATCCATCCTGCAATAGCAAAAAACATAACAATGAAGACACAACATATTTACCAGCCAAACCCTATTAAAAAAAACAAGACAAATACAGATGACCAGACCAGCATTCCCTGAACCTAAAACTGTCATGCTTATCTCTGGAATGTGTATTTACTACTTCTATCCATCACAATTGGAAGAATGACAACTTAACATACAACACAATTACTTATAATAAAGTTTTATATCTCCAACATCCAAACAAAACAACCAAAAGCTATACAAACTTAAAAGTATTATATTTTCCTGTATTGATCATCATTTCTATTCATTGAAAGTTGAATCTGAACAATAGCTTTGATTATCTCTTCCTAGCAACTTTAACCTTCTGAAGAACCACCCTATGAAAGAGTGAAGGTAGGACTCTTCAAATTTTTATCTCCTTAACTCAACTTCTTTTCTCATTTCCTTAGCATGATTTATAGAAGAATATGATATTTCGATTATTTTTTTCAACTTTTGGAAAGATATAAGATCATCACATATAAGAGCCATATCATTAGTTAGTTTTTTTTTTTTTTTTAAAGTAGTAGACAGTCAAATTAATAAGTAATAAGAAAGGAATAGATATAAGGTGGGTTGAATGGTTAAAGAAAAAAGAAAAAGGAAAAAGATGACGGATGGAACTCATTTGTTAATAAGAAAGGAATATATATAAGGTTTTGTTGTAATGTTAGTGATAGTTTTGTGTTATCTGATGTCACTGCATTCTATAAAGTTGCAAGTGTATAAGATAATATAATGTAGTGTGTATGTATGTATGCTAAGCATAATCTGAATGGTTTTGTGGCATTTATTAATATGTCAAGGTAGGTTTAATGGGGTTGAGTGTCTGCTGAATATGAAAGACAAAACCGTGATGTTTGTCGGTGACTTGTTGTGAAGGAACCAATGGCAGTCAACCATTTTGTATGGTATCGGCTGTAGCACCTCAGGCATAAACACATATGGTCAGGGGAGATCATCTTTCAGGCTTCAGATTCTTGGTGAGTCCAATCAAATTTTTCTGAGCAGTAAATTAGTAATCATGACAATACAGTATATTTTTCCATTGGTAGTAAGATTTAGGTCCTATTTGGATACAAACACTTACTGAAGAAAAAATAAGAAGGTAAAATGAATTAAGCTTTTTTCATGAGTTAAAAACAACTTATGAACTTCAATTGAAACTCTCTCATTCAACTTATTTATCCATAAGTTAATTCTAACTTCCGAAAAAAGATTAATTTATTTTGTCTTCTTTTTTTTTTTTTTCTAAAAGTATTTATTGAGAAGTTTGTCTAAACTTGACCCTAGAGTATAATGCCACTTACCTAATTCTTTTCTGGGAAGATTCAGATTTTGGTAGGTCAATAAGAGATAAGAACAACATAGTTTTACAACAAGTTCACCAAATTGTTTGTTTTTTTCCACTTTGTTAACTTTTTTTAAAATCATGGTGGGTAGGGTCATATATTTTGTAATAGGACAAGAATCTGTTGAAAAGGTGATTGTGAGATAGTCTTAATTGGAACATGAGATGTAGATGTCTATTTAAAAATCTCTGTGCTAAGGGACCCAAAGTGTTGTGAGGTATTCAATTTGTCAGGTTGATGCAAATTGCAACCACATCATCTTCATGTTTTACCCTCAGAAGTTAGAATAATACATAGACCATGCAGAGCAAAAAAGCATTTTAGAAAAGAGGTCTACACTGGGTTTGATATGGTATGTGTGCAGGACAATGGTGTGAGCACACTACTAGAAAAATCGCTTTCCACATTGGTTATTTTGGGCATTCAACATCGGTTTTGAACCGATGTTGAAACTAGTGATGTTGAAAGTATCGACGTTAACATCGGTTTTTGAAAACCGATGTTAACATAACTACACAATATCGGTTTTCTTAAAAAAAACCGATGTCGAACAATATGAAATTAACGAAAAAAATGTAAACTATGCAAATTGAACATCGTTTTTTCGTAAAAATCAATGTTAAATTTACATAACAACATCGGTTTTTAACAAAATTGATGTTGAATTTACATATCAACATTGGTTTTTATAAAAACTGATGTTGTTGTTAGTAAATTATGCAAATTCAACATCAGTTTTCCATAAAAACCGATGTTGTTGTTAGTAAATTTACATCGGTAGTCTTCCAAAAACCGATGTTGTATATTCACTTTTTACGTTGTTTATTAAATAACTGATTTAGAATGTAATTTAAAAAAATATATGACCTATTTTCTCTATTACTCCCAGCCCGATACTCTAACCCCATAATCCCAATATATACAACTTCAATATGTGTGGAAGATGAGAACATAAACACACACAAATATAAATGTAACTTCAATATTTGAGCAATATATAAACTAACATGTGTCTCAAACAATTGTTCTGAAAGAGATGATAAGACAAAAATAGTAGCTTCTCTTATCTGCCAAAAATTAACATGTTCAAAACTTAGAAATGAAATGGGAGCAAAGGAAAATAAAAATCTCACAAAATAATCGATGCATAAGTAAAATTTTTGTTCATGTCAACATTTTTCTAGAATCAATGTCATGCATATCATGTCAAATTAATTAAGATGAATGAGATTTAAAAATAACCCAACCCTATACTATAAATCTAATTAAGTACTGTATTTATTTTTCAACACAAATTAATTAGGATATTCATATTAATTTTCTTGTATGCTAAGATTTCTTTTACGGATGGCGTAAAATATTGTTATATTTGACTTTAATTAAAATAATTAACCATCAATAATATGCTTTTCACCTCTCATATTCTCATTAAATAATAAATATAATATACTTTATAAATGACATGTGAATTCCATTAATCATCAATATTGGCTTCTTAGCTCTTAACGTATAGTAAAATTTGGGGACTTAATACATAAAAGTTAAAAGACAATATAGGTAGGAATTTAATTAATTCTAACTCAATTATTGGTTGACCTTTTTTTAAACTATTATTATTGTTATTAAAGATACAATGATTCGTTTTTTTAGTTGGCATGTTTAATAAAAAAAGTAATAAAAGGAATATGAAGTTATCGAATCTTATATCATAAATTTGAATATTTACTTAGATGAGAAATTTTTTAAGAATTATTTTGCAAGATAAACATGATTTTAATTACTCCCAATTTAAATTTAGATATCTAGAGTGAGAACTAAAGAAAAGATGAGGTGACATGATGAGAGTAATCTGTGAGCAGCTATGCAGATTTCAAGTGGATTTGGATTATGGTTTTATACTTTTACAAAGAAGTGCAGTGCAGGGGATGAGAAAAACAAGACACAGTTCTAAAACATTGTTATGAAACTGGACTTTGTTTGACTCGAATGCTATCAAAATTTGTCAACAAGGTTGCATAGGGAAAAATTGTAATAATAACATTGTAATTTCCAAATCTTATCAAATCCATTATTATCAAGATTGACAACACAAACTTGGGCTCAATACTTCTTCAAGTCTTCTAAACAATGAAAGAGTCCAATTGTTTTAAATTGAGTTATGATTAACTTTCAGTCTTGGTTAACCAATTGCACTAAAGAAACCAAATTGGTTGAAACAAACTTTCAAATTAAGAATTAAATGTAAAGGTAATTTGCTGGATAGTTAAACAAACCTGTTTTGTTAGTGAAAATGATAAGAATACTTCAACACAACCAAGAGGGGGGTGAATTGGTTGAACCTTGTCCAATTAAAATTTAAAATCAGAGTATTACCACAGGATCTTTATCACTTTCAAAATTATTTCAAAACCAAAAATCAATATTCAATCAAATTCCTTTTCCAAGAGAAATAGAAAATAGAGTATAATTTTCTGAGCAATGAAATTGATTCACCAACAAAGCAATTAAGAAATGATGAGATTAAGAGAAAGATTAGCCACAGATTTTATACTGGTTCACCTCAAACACTATGAGGCTACATCCAGTTCTTCTACTCAACACTAGAGTAGAGTTCCACTATTGTAAAAATATCCTTACAAGCAAATTTACAAGCCTCTCTTCATCAACCCTAGATGAAGTTCAAAGATCCAAAATCCTATTAGATCCTTAGAGGCCAAAACCCACATTGAGAACACTACTCAGCTGTCTTTTAGAGAAACACTATCTCACACTTGCAAGAAACTCAATTACAATAGACTAATCCTTACAAATATTCAAAGAACAGTTTACACCATCAAAGAATAAGGAAAAATATCACTTGATAATCCAAGAATGAATGCACAATGAATGATTCTCAGGTTGAAAGACAGATTACAATCACATATGCAGTCCTTTCCTTATGCTTTGAATGAATGGAGCTTCACCTTCTTGAATCAAAAACCCATATGAGATTTTGTGAAGCTAAGTATGTTTAGAACTCAGAGAAACTCACTAATGAAAGCTCAGAATGTTTGTGAAAGCCCAGAATAAGAAAAATCAAAAGTTGCAAACTTCAGAGAAGTGAGTTCTATTTATAACAGATTTTTAGCTGAAAATAATCGATTAAACACGTTCCTGTAATCGATTATTTATCATTTGTAATCGATTAAATCAAGACTGTAATCGATTAAAATGCTCATAATAATTTCTGGGTTTGGCCTATGAACAATATAATCAATTATTCCGTGAAGTAATCGATTAAACCAGTCAGTCATGCATTCTAAATGAGCTTAGTAATCAATTAATAATATGTAATCGATTAAGACAGTGAGCTATGTTTTTTCTAAGTCTATATGCATAGGCTTGTAATCGATTACCAACTGTATGTAATT
>PYAF01005011.1:322940-360102 GCA_007407185.1 Glycine tomentella
CGATTACTTCAGTAAAACTTTGTTTTTCCAAAAACTTAACCTTTTAAATGCCTTAGTTATATACTGCCTTTGATTAAACCTTTTAATCTAATGATCCTAAATGAATGATTAATGCATGATGTGCACAATTGGATTATCAGATCATATACTTCCTTTTACAATTAATCAAATTGGTCTTCAATGCTTTCCATGGAACTTTTCCTTTGAGCATGTTGAAAGCACAAAACTTTTGAGCCTTTGATTCTTGTTCATTGATGCTTGGCTTCACTTGAATCAACAGTTAGTTCTAGATTGGCTTCAAAGAAGGACTTGATAGTTCCAATATCTTTCCAGTAGTCCCTGAACATATATGCCTGCAAAATACATATAGAAACAAAAAACATCAAGAACAGAGAGGAATTTAATTTCATTAGCATAATAACATTCAAATCCATGGTTGGGATTCCCTCTCACTTGGACTTTGTGATCCCTCAAAGCAGATAGGATAATTTCATATCCAAAGTCATTGCAAGAAGGATAGCTCTATCTTAACTGTTTCAGCAAAGTCTTAATTCTGAATAGAGAAACACCCATGGGTGCAATGTAAAGATATGTCTGTGCTTCTTGTGCAGTTAAGCCTATGAGAGATCTCTCTTCTATTTTTCTATTCTTTCCATTCAATTCAATAAAATCCATGATGTGCTAAAAATTTTGAGAATCCATTCTACTTATTTTTTTTACCCATTCTTTGTTCCCAACAGTATTTTACCAAGAATCTATGATGTGCTAAATTTTTTGAGAATGTCAAAAGAGAAAAATACAAGTTCTATACGTTGTTGCATAGCTTAAGCAAGTTGAAGTAAATGAGCAACAATTGAATAAGTTGTTCAAACAAGTAAAAGTGAAACATGTACCATTCATTCATATGCCTTAAAAATTGACTATCAAAGGAGCAGAACATAGAGTTGATATTTAGCTAATTAGCTAAATGATCGATGGTCATCTAATGTGAACATCAATATAAAGCAGAAACACTATTCATAATTTCTTAGTTCCACTTTGTGCACCCATCTAAGCCACGTATTATGTTGCATAAGGACTAGAGTATATTGAGTCCACTTCCATTAACAATAAGACTAAAGTATATTGAGTAGAAACTCATAAGGACCTTAAATTATACAGAATAAAAGCTAAGCATAGTACTTTCTTCCAATGCATTGAATAGTCAAACCTGCAAGCATAATATATATATATATATATATATATATAGAAAAAATAAATAGAAATTATAATTCAAATTTGGAAAGTATATAAAATAGATAATATTTTTATTCTGATATTTTAATTTTTTATTTAAAGACAAAATGAACTAAAATTTAAAATAATATTATTCAAAATCTCCTAAATTAATAGGAAAAATGAGATAATCTTAAAGTTTATTACAACATGAAGCTCCCACTTGTGGTACTGGTATAATTAGATGTCATTTCTCACTATCTATCTCTCTTCTTTTTTATTATATAATATATATATATATATATATATATATTCCAAATTTCTATTTATTAGAGTAATTAATATTGGTGTCCAACTAGGCTGATGCATATATATAGAAGTTAGTCAACCTTGGAAGCTCATATATCCTATCTCCACCACTCTACTTATGCTCACCACAAAACGATATATACACTTTTCATAATAATTAAAGTATCATTCTCATCAAATTAAACATAGCTTACCATGTTATGCAAAGTGAAGTCACGTGGGAACCCTTCATATGAGTGATAGGACAGTTAGAATTGGGACCTAGCTTGGTTCAATTTCTGCATTAATTTGATAATTAATTCGGACCAGGCATGAGCCATAAAACATTAACACGGAACCCATGAGGAGGGAAAAAAAAATCCTCTTTTACTTTGAATCAGTTTTTATCAGTTACTCTCCCTAAAACCAAGCAAAAGCATGAAACTCCCAATACAAACTAACTGAGAATGATGCTTTCAAAAGAGCATGTTAGCTCAACCAAGCACAAGCAGCCATAGAGAACAATTCTTAACGTTGAATATAAAACGAAACAAAGAATTAGAAATGGGTTAAGCTTTCCGATGCAAAGGGTCCAACCAATGAAAAATATCACGACAATGGGGTATTTCATCAAACAACATTAGTGCACCGCAAAACATATTCTCCTGGGAACCATAACCCCACAAATGCAAAATCAAAATCAGATTCAAATCACATGTGAACACAATCTCCATATCCCATAAACCAAAACATAAAATTTGGAGAAATGTTGTTAAAATGTGAAACTGTGAGAAAGAGAGAAGAAGTGTTACAGTGAAATTGTTGAAGTTGAGAAGGGAGGAGCAACCAGAAGCTAAAGCTGAAGCCTTAGTGAAACTGAAGCGGGCTTTTCCAGTTCAGAGCCCAACGGCGAAGACGTCGGAGAAGAGAGTTTCGCCGAACCGCCAGAAGAGGCAAAGCTCTTCCTTGGAAACTTGCCTTATGATGTTGATAGCCAGAAATTGGCCATGCTCTTCGAACAAGCCGGAACCGTTGATATTGCCGAGGTTAGAGAGAAAGAAAGAGAGAGAGAGAGAGAGAGAGAGAGAGGCTCTTCAGGGTTGAAAACTTGAAATGAATGTGTGGTGTGGTTCTTTCTTTGTGGTTTTAGGTTATTTATAATAGGGAAACTGACTAGAGTCACGATTTTGGATTTGTGACGATGAGTACTGTTGAAGAAGCTGAGAACGCCGTGGAGAAATTCAGTCGTTGAGGAAAGGGGCCGAGCAAGCAAGAGGCTGGGAAAGCTAGAGGGTTGGAGAGCGAGAGACAGTGAAAGATTTAGAATAAGAGTTTCAAGCAAATTGAAAAAGGATTTTCAGGTTTATAAATTTCAACTTCCACAACATCAGTTTTCGAAATAAAACCGATGTTATCATAAGAAATTCTACATTGGTTTTTCAAAAACCGATGTTACTGATGTTGAATTTCTTAGGCAATATCGGTTTTTAAAACAACCGATGTTGACTGTCTTCCAGTAACATCGGTTTTTCATAAAACCGATGTTAACAACATCCCTTTATTTACAAAAATGCCACCGCATTTTCGTTAACATCGATTTTTTATAAAACCAATGTTAAATTGACGATGTTAAAAAGCTTTTTTCTAGTAGTGGCATTTCATTTTACAGAGCTCCTTAGTTGGTGGATGTGGTCCAAGGGAAGAGAATTCGAAGGCTAGAAAAGGTAGATGAGAATGGTGATGCATGGAGGAGTGCTGATGTGCTGTCTTTCAACACAGGGCATTGGTGGAGTCATGAAGGATCTCTTCAAGGGTAGGCCCTTTCTGTATGTTTATTCAACAAAATACTAAAAAATAGAATTCAAAACTGAAATTTTGGGTCTGTCATTGTTTTATTTATTTTGTTTCTTAAAGTAATTTCCATGCATTGTGAGTATCAAAATTATTCAATCACAAATTACTGTGTATCACAAATTCGTTGATTTTGACAAAAATTACATTAGTTGACAACTTTGGGGGCTGGTTGTAGGAAACCACACGGGTGATGTTGTATTCTTAGTGTGCAATAAATAGAATATCCTGGTGGACCATGGCCTTGATAAGGCCTTGGGAGTTAGATGGAGTTTATAAGTGGGAAAGGAGCAACATATTCATGAAGTTATTACTGAATCGGATACTTCAGTGATGCTCTACTTGTATGTATCAGAAAAATGTTTTGAACCTATCATGGAAGACTGCAGAGAAATTATGTGCTAATTTGAGGTGTGTTCTGTGTGACATATTAGTAGACTTAGGAACTCTGTTGCTCACAAGCTGGATGACTTGTCTAAACAATTTGGTTCTCGAATTTGGGTAGGGAATGTCCCCAACCATATTCAATCTTATATGCTAACAATGTTTTTGGTTTAGCACTGTGAACCAGAATCGATTACAATCACATATTCATTTTTCTATACTGGTGCTGAAGACTTCTATTATTTGGAGAAGCATTACTAAGGCTATTGAACACATGATGGATGGACACAGTGTTCATCTTGGTTCGGGTAATTCTTCTTTCTGATTTGAGGAAACTAGAAGAATTTATACTTGTCTAAGTTTCAGGTAAAGGATATGCGATGGTACTAATTACTAAATAATGGAATGGTCTTTGGAAAAGACTATCTACAAATCTGCCAAACTGGGTCATGTCTTTACAAGATCAATAACATAATTAGTAGTAAAGACTAAATTATTAATAATTAGCATTTCATAAATAACAAAATAATATGTAATCTTCATGTTATTATGCTTACTGCAGGACTCCACTTGGTGTTAAGAATCACAATCCAAGTGAATGTGAACCAAGATTCACATATGAAAGCAAGGATTAAAAAAGGAAAACAAATGAGTCATAGAGCGACGTGTGTGTGTGTGTATATATACAAGTGACAAGGAAGAGTGTGATAAATATCCAATAAAGGCCTTCTTGAGCATAGTAACTTATACAAAGAGACCACACAACAATTGGCTAAGTAAGAGTCTAAGGGAAAAAAAAAGCAAGACAACACTTGCATATTATTGTTGCCTATTTTAGGCAGTGTCCTCACTAAGAATATCTCCTCGGGCAGAAGCTAGAGATGAATAAGGTAGTCACATATTCTTTGACTAGCATAAATTACCTCAAAACAAAATACATTTGAAAGAATATTTACTTTTTTATTACAGGACTATTTACTTAATGTGTGGAAGTATGCCAACTAAAATTGATGGAATTCAGGTAATTTGAATATTGGTATACTGAATTTAAAGATTTGGAAATTTGCAAAGAAAAAAAATACAAGTTCAATATATTCTTATTAAAGCACAATTGAAACTACTAGATATTCATTCAAATAGGAGAGCCACTTAGCAATTCTCACTCCACCAGAAATGTAGAATTACAAACAGCACATTTCTTGAGCATGATGTAGCACACCTCAAAGACCTTCTCATAATTTCTTTCAGCTTTAAAATAAAAAAATGATTTAAAGAGTATTATCATGTCAACTTCAACTTCAAAGACATAATTTACAGAAACAGGAAAAGGGAAAAAGAGCATTTAGAAGCATAAGTGAAACACACCTACAAAGGGAAAAAGACACATACTGGATTACATAATTTAACAAACAAAGTAAAAACATATGGATCTACACTATTCCAAAACAATATGATTTGATGGATGATTCGTATCAGCCAAAAAAACAAAATAAGATTTGTTTGCCTTCTCCTTCCCGGCCCCTAGCAAACCAACCTTCTACAAATGCTTCATGAATATAGCTTCAAAAACTCAACAAGAAGATAAACAGAGAGAAACAACACAAATATCTTGTGCCTTGCAAAAGAAAATACCCCATTAAATTCAAACACTAAATTTGTGAAATACTTTCAAAGCTTATCCATAATTTCTACAGAAAGCGCATATTGGATTAAGGTACATTAGATTAGATTCCAATACATCCCATAACTATTAAAAATATGGATTCGTTTAAAATAAGTCTCCATGAGTCTACGGTTGTTGCAGCTAGTCAACCAGGAATCATGATATAAAATATAAGAGTAGCATAAATATCAAATTGAAGTAGATATAATCATATGAACTTTAAACAGTAATGAATTAATGATATATGAGCAAAGGTCTAAAATTCAGTTATTTAAGATTGGACCACTTTAGATATTTTTTATGCAAGAAGCCTAAGCTATTTAACCCCTCTTTCTTCTAGTTCTAATTTCTTTATTTTAAGTCTTTTGTGGATCTGTCTCCATAACGAGACAATAACTAAAGTTTCTTGTTTCTTGTTATAAGGACTAATTTTTTTTCAGTTGAATGGGCCACAAACCAAGGACCCAAAAAGAATGGCGAACAACCCACATTATACGCCACCAAACCTTCGGTCATAAGAAGTATTCACAGCCCCAAAAAACAAAAAGTTAGTTGACACACAGGAGGAAATTACCTGTATCATTGACGGCGGCGTTAACACACGGGAGCCCACGACCAAGGACTGGGTTAGGGATTGAGGGATGACGACCACGGACACCGGCTGTGGGAGTGACGGAGGCCGCAATGGAGAGTGGCTGACAGAGTGATGGAGGTTACACGAGGGTGAGGCTAGGACATGCGTAGGACGAATAAGAGTCTTAGAAGGAAGGCAATTCTTTTAGTGTGCACAAGCAAAACGACGACGGTCCTAACTACACCAAAACGTCGTTGTTTTGTATTTTTTTTATAAGCATTCAAATATGGTTTTCAAGCAACCGTCTACGTTTACATGAAAACGACGTCGATTTTTCAAAAGACGTCATCGTATACAACTTACAAAGTCGGTTATACAATAACCGTCTTTAAAATGTTCCTGATATTTATAAAAATACCACCGCACTGGATACGATGACGGGTCTTAGACAACCGTCGTAAATTGGTTTAGTAGTGTTTGTATCTTTCGCTGGAACCACGACCACAATACACGTGAAGCTAGGGCATCATGCCACCATATACTGCAATTGAGGCTATATATCAGTAGTCAGTTTCCGGAAATGTTAATTTTAAAATAAATAAACAATTATATATTAAGTCTTTATATATTTAACTTTTTAATGAGTTATTTAACTTATATAATGACTTTTACTCAATAAAATTAAAAAATATATAACATTGCTTCATCAGTTTAAAACAATTTTATTTAAAAGATATATTATTCACTTTGCCTATATATATATATATATATTCTTTAACCTTTTGATTGTTTTCTTCATATTTTGGTTGTTCTGAGAAGGACAGAGTATATATAACATGCAATTTCTATAAATCGGTAAATTGGTTTACACAACCTAATTCATTAAGTTGTTAAATTTATCAATAGTGAAGTTATTGGTAATTATGAATGGTCGACAACTATTGATTGATAATTAGTCATAACATGTCCGTCGTAAATGAATAGATTTTTTTTATGGAATTTATTAAGGGACAGTTATTAGTAACAGTGTCAAAATTCCATCAGACTTTATGAGTTGGCCGTCAAAATTTTCATTTTAAATTTACAATAATTTTTAATTTCAATTATAAATAATTAAATATTAGTTTTAATTATTTTGTTTACATTAAAATAAATAAATTAAATAAACTACATTTAAATATATGAAAAATTATAAATAAATATAAAATCAACACATTGGAATACACATGCATCCACTCCTAAGTAGATCAAATTATACCACAATAAATGAAAACTAGTATTATATTATCAGATTGAAAGCTTTTACATAAATCAAAGACTTGACACAATGTGTAAGGTTTCGTTATATTCACTTGAGTAAAAACGATCTATTTAGCAGAAGAATTCTTGTACAATTTCTACTGTGTGCAAAATTCTCTTGGCGGCAGTCATACACACTACTATTAGGAAAGAGTAAAGAAGAAAAGAGACAAAATTGTATTAACAATTGTGATTCGATTATGATTGAATATTCTCTATCATTTGCAAAAGCAACAGTACACGTATATAAGGACCAAGGCTGTGTACAACACACAAAATAAACTTCTAACACTCACAATTAACAAACTTTGTTGACTAGGCTAGCTAATATTAACCAATATTACATTAATATTTCATATACTCTTATATCCCCCCCTCAAACTCATGAGTGGTGGGAAAAAGAGACCACTCTGAGTTTGTTGCACAGATCTTCAAATCCTGAGGAGGAAACTGGTTTAGTATGAGAGTCTGCAAGCTGATCAGAGGCTGAAACATGAACAACCTTAAGAGCATTTTGGACAACTTTCTCTTGAACGAAATGAATGTCAAGTTCTAGATGTTTGGTGTGAGAATCGAGAATCGGATTATGCGAAAGCATAACAACACTCATATTATCACACAGCAATGTAGGTGTAAGAATAGGGACTTGAAGTTCAGATAATAGGGACTGCAACCTCAAGATTTCAGCATTTGTATTTGCAATACTCCGATACTCAGCCTCTGCACTTGATCGTACTACTAAGGGTTGCTTTTTAGAGCACCAAGAAATAAGATTGAGGCCAAGGTAGATGCAAGAACCGGAAGTAGATTTTCTATCATCGGATCACTTGGCCAATCGGAATCACAATAAGCACGAAGAGAGAGCCTTGAACCTTTTTGAGCTGGTTGGAGAAGTAAGCCGTGATGAAGAGACCCCTTGAGATACCTTAAAAAATATGCTTTACTGCCTTCCAGTGAGATTCAAGAGGATTTGCCATAAATTGGCAAACTTTGTTTACTGCAAAAGAGATATCTGGTCTGGTGAGAGTAGCATAATGCAAAGAACCAACTATGCAACGATACAAGTAAGAATCAGAAACAGTATCAGTCCCATGTTTGCTCAATTTACAGGAATAGATCATTGGAGAAGTAATGCCCTTAGAATCAATCATATTAGCTCGCTGGAGTAGATCACAAATATACTTAGATTGGGTGAGCAGCAAGCTACCCATTTGACAGTTTCTATACCTCTATGCCCAAAAAATAATCAAGGAGACCAAGCTCCTTAAGAGAAAAATCGAAATTTAATTTATGAATAAGATGTTTAACCAGCTGAGGTGATGTGCCTGTAATTAAAATGTCATCAACATAAACAAGAGCATATAGCTGAGTGCCTTTAGATGTAAAAATGAATAGAGAGGGATCACAACGACTAGCAACAAAGCCAAATTTGAGCAGAGCAACTTTTAAACTTTCATACCAAGCTCCCGGGGCATATTTCAAGCCATAGAATGCCTTGTTTGCAGGGCAAACAAGGGAAGAGTCTTGAGATTCAAATCAGGAGGTTGCACCATGTTGACCTCCTCATGCAAATGACCTTTCAAGAAGGCATTATTCACATATATTTGTTGAACATCCCAACCAAAAGTCAATGCCAAACTGAGAAGAACAAGAATTGTGATCGGTTTAACAACTGGTGAAAAGATTTCTTTAAAATCAAAACCTTGCTGCTGATGAAATCCTATTGCAACAAGGCGAGCTTTGAACTTGGAAACTATACCATCGGGTTCTCCTTGACACGAAAAACCCATTTACATCCAATTGGTTTCTATGAGGTGGCAACTTCACCAAGGTCCAAGTGTCATTTGCCTGAAGAGCTTTATATTCATCTTGCATAGCTGCAAGCCATTGCGGATTAGCCAAGGTCTGTTTCACATTAGATGGCTTAACATGTGTAAGATAAGCTTTCAGTTTCAGGTTCCTTGTTTTAGATCGAGTAACCATGGGATTCTTGTTGATAACAAGAGGAGGTGGAGACAAAGGTGAATTGGAAGGACTGCTGATGTTGCATACAGTGTCAGAGGGTGGAGAAGACAGAGGGGATGGTGGATGTGAGGGCTGTGAGAGAAGGGAGGACATAGTGGTATGTGACTTGGAAAGACTCATAAACTATGTTTGATTAACTGACACCAGGTGATAGTAAATGAATTGTAGAAGGATATGGACTGGAATTTGGAACAACACTTGTATTAGATAAGAATAGTTGATTATAGGGAAACCTTAATTCATTAAAAAGAACATAGTTCGATATGAAAACACGCCCTGTGGGGTCCAATCACTTATGACCCTTGTGAATAGGTGACATACCTAAGTACACACATTCAGTATACCTGTATTGAAACTTATGCTTGTCATAGGGTCTGAGAAAAGGGAAGCAAGAACAACCTAACATTTTAATAGCCTTGTAATTAGGTATAGTTTTATATAAGGCTTGAAAAGGTGAGCAAAAATTTGATAAAGCAGTGGTAGGCAGCCAGTTAGTTAGAAAATCTGTTGTTGTAAAACTATTATCCCAATGGGTTAAGGGCATGGAGGCTTGAGCCAACAGGGCTAGTCCCATTTCAACTGTTTGCTAGTGCTTTCTTTCTACTGTTCCATTCTAGTGTGTAGTGTAAGGCCATGTCAACCTATGATTGATTTCCAAATCTGTCAACAAAGAATTAAAAATCCGGATTCTTTTCCCCCATCAGTTTGAATGGCCTTGATTTTAATTTAGTATCAAACTGAGTTTCAACTAATTTTGTGAATTGTTTAAATGCAGTGATGGCATCAGATTTTAGCTTGAGGAAATGTATCCATGTATAGCGGGTATGGGCATCAACAAGAGACATGTAATATAAGTATCCTTGATTAGATTGCACGGGTGAAGGTCCCCATAAATCCATATGAACCAATTCAAAAGGACAAGAATAAACTGTATTTGAGAGAGGAGCATGAAGGCGATGAGATTTTCCTAAGCAACAAGCATTGCATAAATCATTCAAAGTTTTACTAGAGCAAGGGACATTACATAAGGTCAAGACAGAACGAACAACATTTTGATGAGCATGCCCAACCAATTCAAAAGGACAAGAATAAACTGTAATTGAGAGAGGAGCATGAAGGTGATGAGATTTTCCTAAGCAACAAGCATTGCATAAATCATTCAAAGTTTTACTAGAGCAAGGGACATTACATAAGGTCAAGACAGAACGAACAACATTTTGATGAGCATGCCCAAGACTGTGATGCCATATAGTATAAGTATCTACATGATTATTCAAATCAACTACTTAATTATTAGAAGCTGGAATAGACTGAAGAAAGCTGACAGGAGCAAAAGAAGTGGCTTTAGTGACTTGAATGTTGGGAAAATAATAGAGACCATCAACACCAAGGTTCCCTTTCAACAAAATTTGGTTAGATCCATGTGATTTTACAAGACAAATAGAGGGATGAAACTCAAAGAATACATCATCATCTTTGGGAAATTGAGACCGAGACAAGAGATTCTTTGTAATTGCAGGCACATGTAATAGATTATTGAGTTTAAGTGACATTAGGTGACATGGGGGACTGAAAGTTAGAGTAGCCAATGGAAGAGATAGTCAGACCTTGGCCATTACCCATTAACACCTGGTTAGAAATACGAGGCACTATGAGACAGGTTTTGTGAACTAGTTTGTCATGTGATGACATGCTCTAGAGTTCGGATACCAGGACTGAGTATCATACGATCGAGGAGTAAGAAATTCCTGTTTTGCCATATATGCAGTAGGAATGGAAGATGCCACAAGGGCGATGGACAACCCTTGATGAGTCTGAACGAGTTCAGCCTGAAATCTAGAAAATACTCTCACAATACACAAGTATTTTTTTGAAAATTCAAGTCTGCCATTCCTTGCAATTTTTGTACATATAGATAACCAACCTTTAATTATTCTAAATGCACTAACAACAATTATGAAGGCTTTAATTCATAGTGGTGCAAATGAACAGACAACAAGGCTATCAACCACAATATTCTAAAAACGAAAATAAAAGAAATACAACTGTATTTAATTCTAAAAAAAAGAAAGTCAACAACAACTCTCTCCAGCTCATGTATCTTCAATAATAATCATGCACTAAAATAATTTTGGATCAATGTCCTTCACTGCAAGTACAACTTCAAGAATTGTTGCTACCACTTTGTTTAAGGTCTCCTTTGCCTTTCTGGCTCAGGCTCTAGTCATAGGTTCTCCTAGTTCTTCTGTAGGTCCTTAAGATTCAATGTCCTCATCATTCCTTCCTTCTTGGGAAACATTTGTCCTCAAAAGGAGTTAGGTCATCTACATTAAAAGTAGCACTTACATTATACTTACTTGGTAAATCAATTGTGTAAGCATTGTCATTGATCCTCTCCATGACTTGTGTAACGACCAAAAATTATTCTAGATATTATATTTTTATTAGGGTTAAATTTTTTAAGAATCGTTAGATAATTAATTTGTTTTTATTACTATTTTATTTTTACTGAACGAATACTAGTATAAATTCTAAAACATATAAATTATAGAAGTTGTTAAACGGATATATATATATTATATCTAACCACAGTCCTTGTTACAAAAGTAATTATTAAACAAGTACAGGATTTTCCATACACTAGCCTACTTCATATCTTCATTTCTACGCCATCACCAATCCAGGACATCAAGGAAATTGACCTCTGTTGCCATCTAAAAAAAAATGAAAACAAATCTATTGAGAAATAAAATTTCTCAACAGGCAAAATCTAAACCACCAAATATGTTAGTACATTAGTAAATCATCATAAAATAATTATGCAAACTATATGAATGTATGAAATGAATTTTCCCAGGGTGCGCATGGCCTCTACATATCGTACTATACAAAGCTATACCTCGTACTAGATGTAGACGTTGCGATCGTCTTACGCAAACATGCATGATGTCTGCCATATATTTGCACCTGGTCACTACATATCGTATTGTATGTAGTATCAAATTTTGTTTCACAAATGTTGTACTGGACTTGGAAACATAAATCAACATATCATCAGTCAAAATCCATTCATAATAAAATTCATACCATCTTATGGAAAAAATGTTGTTGTCATAACATCATACGTACCACAAGTATAGTTAAACCACCATACCTTATTCAAATAAGATCATTACCACTTAGGCATGACCTTTGAATATCCTCAAGCTATTAAAAAAATCATGTTAGTAATCTAACTAATAAACCACAATATATCTCTAAAATAATTTCTAATTCCTTGAAACCTTAACAAGAAAAGATTAAAACCTAGCATGCATCGTAATCTCCTTTCACCTACCACCTTGCTACTTCATTCTCAAATTTAATCACTCAAGCATTTGAACCATTTAACTACATACCATTCAACCTCTACTTCTAAAAATTAATACAAAACAGTCTCATAATAAAAATATGAACAAACAGCCCAAATATCATCAAAATCACTTCCAAAGATCACTAAATATACTTTCAAACATCACTAATATTTCAGCCTACAAATCATCACATATCCTATGGTTTAAATCAACATTTCTAAATCATAACATAACCTTCAAATGACATGAAATTACAGCCTAAATAATAGTCATAAATCTGTACATTTAAGCATGTAAATTAGTCCAAATAAATTCTTAACTAAAGATTGAAGCCTAGCTTACCTCAAATGGATTTGGATTTGAAATTGATTAAGTGGCTGCTTCTCTTGGAAATCCTCTCAGAAATGAAGCCTTGAAAGAAGAATTTGATTGATGGATGAGGTAGTAGAAGAGGTCACAGTTTGCGGAAAGCAAATAGAAATCAAGAAAATGAAAGCAAGGTACAAGGAAAATGGAAATTGACTTTGGCTTTGGATGTTAGATCCTACGTGAAATTTTTTTCCACAGCCCTAGCTATTTATAGTAATTTAATTAGTTGAGTTTTAAGTGGTTCTAGTTAGATTAGAACTGAATTATGAGTTGGTTTGGTTACAACTTAACTAAATCATCATTACTTTGAAAGATATTTTGCTTAAACCTTATCTTGACTTTGATTCTTTTGGTCAAGATTCTTTCAATCATGGAATTTGGGGGCAGCTGGCCTCCCTACGTGGACTTGGCTGAGCAAGGGTTGCAATTGCTTGGTTTAAATTGCTCCACATACACACAAGAAGCCTTGATTAAATCTTTTCACTCCAGCAGAAAAATATTTTACAGCAGCCTATGGTTTTGCTCTTTACATTTGGCTTATTGTTCAAGTGCATTCTTTGCCTTATTGAGGGAGTATATGCACGTGGAAAGGGACCTTTTATGAGTCCACTTATGATTAGCCTAATTGTTGGCTGAAACTTCTAGCCTTTGTGTCAAAGTTTTAGGAGCTACAAATTGCCAAGACTAGATCTTTCTAAAAAAATATTTCACAGCACATAGTTTGTTCATTGTTTATTCTGTACCAATCTACTAGTCCAAAAATTCTCATTTTCTAGTATGTTAAACTAGACTTACTAATATTTCCAACAAGGTATCACATGCCTAATTTGAAGTTATAAAAACTCAAGATATAAAATTTTTAATCCAGACTTCCAAAATTTCCAGCGAATTCATCTTAGGACACTGACATACCTTAGTGTTTTTATTATTGCAAACAGTAGTCAATCTAGATTGATCTGAAATTTTAATATGTTGCATTAGACATATAGATATTTAATTCCATATATCATACACTTAATTTGAATAAGAATTGAGAGAGAAATAAATTTTTCAATTCGGGTGACAGATATGGAAATTTTGGGCAACTTATGTTCAAATAAAATTTATCTTATTTTTCTTTTATCCAACTATCATCCTACTTCCATAATTCAATCATAATTATAACTCATAATATAATTTTGAGAATGTTAAAACTTGCAAAGGCCCGTCTCCTCTAGGTTGGAGCTTGAACTTCCTTTGTATAGGGAACCTCTCTTTTTTCATGTGTACCTAAACCCAACACCAAGTTCAAAAACAATTTTCTTTCTTCCCTTACTAGCTTGATTAGCACAGCTTTCAATTTTCTTTTCAATTTGAGTTTTCACACGCTCATGCAGCTTCCTCACATAATTAGCTTTAGCCTATGCGTCTTCATGCTTAAAAACAGAAATGTTAGGCATAGAAACAAATGAAATGGTGTCAGAGGATTAAATCCATACATAATTTCAAATGGTGAAAAATTAGTTGTGCTATGGACAACCCTATTTATGCAAATTCTACATGAGGCAAACATTCTTCCAAATACTTAAGATTTTATTTAAAATTGTCTTAAGCAAATTGCCTAAAGTCCTATTCACTACCTCAGTTTTCCCATCAGTTTGTGGGTGATAACTAATAGAGAAAAGTAATTTATTTCCAAGCTTACCCCACAATGTTCTTTAAAAATGACTTAGGAACTTGGTATCCTTATCACTTACTATGCTCCTGAGCAGTCTATGGAGTCTCACCACCTCCTTGAAAAATAAGTCAGCTACATGGAAAGCATCACCAATCTTTTTGCAAGGTATAAAATGCGCCATTTTGGAAGTACCATGCAACTCATCCATCAAGCACCATGCACCATGCAACTCATCCAGCAAATAATCTAACCTAGGAATAAGGTGTCTATACTTGGCCAAGTCAATGCTCTTCCTCCATGTTCCATCCTTTTTGGGTTCCAAAATTACCAGAACAACACACAAGCTCATGCTTTCTTGCACCCATCCTTTGCTGATTAATTCTTCAACTTGCCTTTGGTTTTGTTTGATCTCCTAGTGATTACTTCTATATGCAGGCCAGTTGGGCAGTGAAGCTCATGGAATGAGATCAATGTGATGCTCAATTCCCCTCAAAGGTGGCAATCCATTTGGAACCTCCTTTGGAAACACATCCTTATATTTCTACAAAAATAATTCAACACTAGCATGGGCAATAACTTTATTTGAGTTATCATTAACAAAAATATTATTTTTGTGGTACAAAAAGTAGAATACGAATCAAAGAACTTTAAATTCCAATAATATAACGGTAATGATGGCTCTGATACCACTTGTTTGAATTATAATAACCCATATAAAATATCATATGCGCACCAAACACATTACGTCAGATTATCGAGAAGGATTTCAATAATACCTAGATCTATAATGATTGATAAAAAAAATAATGAAAATCTTGACAATGGTCAGAAACAATTGATTTGATGACATTCCTCAACCAAATTATCTTATTCCTTACGGGACTAATGTTTTCTTTTTAGATGGGAAGAGAAGAAACTGTTTCTTAATTTAGTGTATTGGAGACCATAATTGTGCCTCAGGTTTTAAACCTATTAGGGTTCTCATTATCCCCTAATAGGCCAAACTAGTTTTTGATCATTAAACCCATATCAATTTTCTATTGACAATCTAATGTACTCACTAAATTAAATCACTTATATTAAGTCCATTTAAATGTAAATAACAAATATAAATAATAATATAGTATGTAGCCCCATATTAATTAATTAGGAATATAAAATTCCTAACAAAGCTACAAAAAATCCGTCTCTGTTAGACAAAAATGTCGTCTCTAACATTGACTTGATCGTCTCTTGACAACGACGAATAATGTTTGTCTCAAGATCATAACACTATTTATCCGTCTCAAAACTGTAAGTGTTTGTCTCTGATTAGAGACATTTTTTATTCCGTCTCTAAATTTGCATAATTTATATTTATCTATGAATCCATCACTAGCTTATTTTTTACAAATTACCCAATTTTTTTCAACTTCCATTAATTACAATCAATCCTAGTTGTGATTTATATTTAATAGAAAAATAACTCAGAACGAACAATTTTTTTTAGGGAGACTAAAAATGAATTTTTAAAATTAAAGAGGAACACAAAACATATTTTACACTAAACGAAATTCCTTCATTTCTTTCCTAATTTAAACTAATTACTTCTATCTCTTTTTTATTTTCATAGGGATTTTCTCTTATTTAGTGGGATAAGTTACCTGTATCTCTTTTAATTAACATATATATATATATATATATTGATATTTAAATTATTATTTTATACAATATTTAAATTTATAATTTATAATAATAAATATTTCTTAATACACACATAATTATATTCTCATCATATACATTATTTTATAATTAAAATATATAATACATAATTTGTTAACATATAAATAATATTTTAGATTTATAATAAATAATTTATGTTGTGATATACTCTTATTTCAAAATAGGGTTACATTATCTTGGACTCGCTTTCTCCAACCAAGATAGGGTTTTGTCCATTCCGCTAGGACAGGTCTAAATACGTTGGATTGATGAACCGGTAGGGGGGAGGACAAAATGCCTAGTCATCGATCGGGGGTTCTTCCATCATATCAAAATAAAGTTCAGTCTCCCAACAGCAACAATCAATCCGGGCGAAATATATATTCACATAACACTTTTAAATTAAGTTAGAACTAAAGATGATATATTGATAGAGATAAGTTAGTTGAACCGTTTGTCAATTTCAAAAGTATAAGTTTATATATAAAGTGCATGTTATATAAGAGTACATTTGAATTTTGAAGATAATGTATATATATTTGAAATTTATTTTTGACATTCACATACATATTGTTGAACTATTTAATTGATATTTAAATTTAAAAGCATTAGAAAATATACAAGATGCATGCTATGAGAGTAAAGTTTATTACTTCATGAGAGAAATTAGAGTGAATCTGACGAAGAATAAGGAGAGTAAAGACATGAGAAAGTAGATAAATTTATACATTTATGTATATTGGGGGATGTCAATCTCATATCTAATTTGAAACAAATTACCTAGAGGTATTGATTTATCATTATTCTTTCTCCTATCATGGGACACATTTGAATTTTGAAGATAAAATATTAGGATTCACTAAATAAATATTTAATTAGTTTTTATAGAAAATAACATAAAATATATAACATTTAATCAATATTTGTTGAAATCTAAAGGATATATACATTATTAATTGATTAGAATTTAAAATTTTATATTTAAAATGAATTAAAAATTTAAATGATGTATAGAGAACAAATAAGATAATATATTTAACATTCATGTCATACAAATGCATAATTAAAATAAAATTTATATATATGACATTAACAAACAATCCAAACCAACTTAGGTCCATTTACAAGAAACATATCACAACATTAACATTTAATCTTTTGACTAAAAATATCAATTTGTAAGTGATACTCTCAACACATGGACCAAAAATATTTGTAAGTGATACTCTTAACACAGTAATCAAACATTAACAATAAATCCTATCAAGCTATAGCCATCCTTTGGGATGACTATCGCTTACATGAAAATCTTTATAATCATCATATATTTATCACCACATGTATATATTATTTTGCCAAATAATAATCTTTCATTAGGTCGATGATTACTCGCATAAATAACAAATATACTCATCTTTAAACTTCACAATAAGGTATTATCAACAACAGATGTTACTTTGGCAACAATATTGCTTCAACCGATTTATTATGAAATACAAGACAATTAAAAGTAATAATAATTAAATAAAACAAACATAAACCAAAGGTTTATTTTATTTAATTAGATGCCTAAGTTTCTTAATTTTATTGCTCTTAATTTTCTTAATATGGGCGAAGCTTCTTTGCGGCTATTAGGAGGGCGAAAGCCACTTTTTCTAACTTTTGATACCTTAGCTCAGAATCGCGGATAGTCCGACTTACAAAATAAACAGGTTTCTGCATTTTGGAGACTTCCCTACTAGCACTGCAGTGACTTCTTCATCTCCTACTGATAAATATAACACTAGAACCTCCCCAGACTCTGGTTTTGACAACATAGGTGGGGAAGCCAAACATTTCTTTACGTCGGTGAAGGCAGCCTCACAATCCGGATCCATCCAATCACGGCCTCCTTCTTTAATAGCATAAAGAAAGGGAGCGCCTTCTCTGCTGACTTCGGAAGAAAGCGTGTTAATGTCGCCAACCTTCCCGTCAATTGCTGGATCTCCCTCTTGTTCGTTGGAAATTGCATATCCAGCATGGCCTTGCATTTATCTGGGTTCGCCTTTATTCCTCTATGTGTTAACATAAAACCCAGGAATTTTCCAAACGAGACACCAAACACGCATTTGAGCGGATTCAAGTGAATCTTATGTTCCCTCAATCTGCCAAATGTTTCCTCTAAATCTTTGATATGATCTTCCGGATTGGTCGTTTTTACGATTATGTCATCAATATAGACTTTAATATTTCGTCTGAGTTGGGGTTCAAAAACCTTGTTCATTATCCTCTGGTACGTGGCCCTGACATTCTTCAACCCAAAAGGCATCACATTATAGCAATAATTTGCCCTGTCGCCGATAAAAGTCATTTTTTCCTGATCCGCCGGGTACATGCCTATCTGATTGTAGCCCGAGTAAGCGTCCATAAATGACAGTAACCGAAACCCGAACGAATTGTTGACCAGTTGATCAATGTTTGGCATTGGATAGGCATCCTTGGGGCATACCTTGTTTAGATCAATGTCATCCGTGCATACTCTCCATTTCCCGTTAGATTTCCGAACCATGACTACGCTAGATAACCATGTGGTATACTGAACCTCCCGTATGAACCCGGCTGCTAGAACCTCACTGATGTGTGCAGCCAATGCTTGAGACCTCTCTGGACCGAGCTTCCGTTTCTTCTGTTGGACTGGCTTGGATCCAGGATACATTGATAACTTATGACAACAAAATGTCGGATCTATGTCCTGTAATCTCGGATGCTTTCCAGGCCAACACATCTCGGTTCCTCCGTGAGTTGTAACTTGACTTTTGTCTCCATCATTCTTCCAATCTTGGTGATTTGATTTGATTGATTCCCGATTTGCACCTCTTCCACATCCTCAGCCAGCTCTAGTCTCCATTCCTCTGCACTCTCCCTCATGTCTAGCTCAACCATGTTTATTGGTTTTCCCGACTATCGCTCTGTTACATCCCAGCATATTGGATCCCCCTGACGTATCCGAGGCGGTGAGGCCGGACCGCCTTTGCTTTCCCTTACTGTGTTATGGAACATTGTCGGCATTCTTTTTGGTTCCCGCGAATCTTCACCACCTGATCTTTGTTCCCTACAAACTTTATCTTCTGGTGCTTGGTGGACATCAACATGTCCCACTTGTGGATAGTCGGCCTTCCCAAGATATTATTGTAGGGTGAAGGGAAATCAGCCACCACGAATCTGACTCTTTCAGACTTAAATGCCTCCTTGGTTCCTAATGTCATCCGTAGGTCGATGGAGCCTTTAAGGCTGGTATTTCCTCCATTGAAGCTTATCAACGTCGTCTTGCATGGCTTCAAGTCCTCCTCGTCCAAGTTCATTTTTTTGAATGCACTCCACAAAATGATGTCCACAGAACTGCACTGTCTACAAACATTTTCTTGACTCTACAATTGACCAACGTCTCGGTAATTACTAGGCCATCCTCGTGACCCGGCACGACATCTTCCATGTCCTCCTTTGTAAAATATAAAAGGGGGGTTTCCGATTCCCCATCTTACCCTTGAATTTTGGCTGCTCCCTTACTCAAAGAATTTCTTTCAAGTATTTTCTCCTCTGATTAGCAGTATCTCCTCCTCCTCTCAGGGATCCGAATATGACGTTGCATTCAAATTCCGGCTCCTAGAACTCGCCGTCATCGTTATGTTGTTTCCTCTTGTCTTCATTTTCCTTCCCAATTTGGGTTTCTTCTCCTTTGTGCTTATTCTTGCAGCCCTGGGTCTTTATTATGTGCTGCCGCAGTCTACCTTCTATGACGAATTTTTCAATAGCTTCTCAGAGATCCCAACATTGGTCTGTGGTGTGTCCTGGTCCATTATGAAATTCACAAAACCAAGATTTATCCACCCCGGCCTTGTTGTACAATGGACGAGGCTGCTCCACCTTCTTCATGTCTGTCAACGCAACCTCTCTCCAAACTTGCGATCGGGATACATTTAATGGTGTGTATTTTTCATACTTGTTTTCGTAGTTTCCTGGCCTGAATGTGGACTCCGTATTCCTGCCTTGAGTTAGGTTCCCCGAATGTTGCTGGCCTCTTGGTATTGGGCTCCTCCTTCTGGGACTCCTTTCTTTCTCTCTGCCTGTTGCGTTTGCCATTTCCATTTGCTCCAACTCTAAGTATTTTTTGGACCGGGCTCGAAACTCCATTAACGACTTCACCGGGTCCTTATATATGGACTTCGCAAATCGAGAGGATCCGTTTAAACTAGTGGAAATGAGGTAAACATGGACCTGCTCCTCCAACCCCTGTACTTGCAATGCTGCTTCTTTAAAACGGTCCAAATAACTCTGCAACGTTTCTTTGGGACGTTGTCGTATCTTACCGAGTGCGAACTCGGACTTCGGTTGTTTTTTGCTGGTCGCAAAATTAAGCAAAAATCGCTGACCAAAATCTTCAAAATTACGTATCAATCGCGGAGGCAAGGTATGGAACCATGTCTGAGCAACTCCGGTCAGAGTAGTGACAAAAATCTGAGAGATTATTGGCTCGTCAATTCCTCGAACACAATCTGCATGTCAAATTCATCGATGTGCACTTGTGGATCCTGGGTTCCATCGTATTTTGACAGAAATGAACCATCAAAATCATCCAAGTACCGAGCATTAACTATCTCGTCGATGAAAGGGTTGTTATTGTGTTGTCCACGGCTATACTTCCTCCGGTATACTTCTCCTTCCTTCATTAGCCGAGATGTGGATTCCATCACAATGTTTGGATTCTCCATCCGAGGCTGGTTTGTCGGTTACTTCATTCTGGCGCTAATGTTTACTTTGGGATTGATTGGCTGATTCGAAGCTTTAAGTTGTATCGGGTTGTCATTCCGAGGGTTCCCGCGAGATAAACCTCTAATGTCGAATCGACTAATTGGTTTCTCTGAATTACCAGAATAATTCATGGGAACAGCCAGGGCCTGATGAGCCTAGAGACTAGTTTCGTTCCTGGCTATATGATTGTTCTGATGTCTGTGGTGTTCATTATGGACCGGGGTTTGGAAATGCTGCTCCATGCGTTGTATACGCAGTTCCTCTTCACGTTTCCATTCCGCATTTCGTTCCTCCATCTGTCGTGTGATGTTTCTGATATCCTCCTGCCGTTGAAGGACATATCTTTTCTCCATGCTCTCAATTCGATCCAGGATCGAACTGAGAGCATTGCTTACTAACCGTTCAATCGGATCCGGTTCATGAGCGTCCGTAGCCACTGGATGAAGGACCGGGTTTGGTTGAGAAGCATCTCGGATTGCTCATCCCATTGGAGCAGGAGACGAGGCTGAATCTGAAACTGCGTCAGGTCACGGGTATGTCCTCTTGATGAACCGCATTCTAATTACCAGGTGGTAATTCTCCTCTTCCCGGCATCTCAGAAGGTGGCGGTAGAGACTGATTGCTTTTGGTGTTAACCATCGTGAATCGTGAGATTAGAAATTTATCTTTTCTACAGACGGCACCAGTGTTCTGTAGTTCAAGAACACAAATGTCCAGCTAAGATTGTTGGTAATTTTATGTTAGATCAAGCTCTCCTTCAAGGAATTTATATGGAATAAAATACCTCTCGAAGATGATCACTATGCACGAAGCTATTCTCAATCAATGACGTGAGGTGTGTGCACAGTGTGAATGAAAAGAGAGAGCAAGAATGTCTGTATACCTTTTTCCTCTGCAACCATTTCATATTTATAGTACATATACCTCTTTGCTAATTGTTGAATGTGCCCGATAATTTCGACCAGGATTTCTAATTGTCTTGGTACCATGATCTTCGTAATTGACAAGGTCCATATCCTGCTTTCATTTAAGATCTCTAAACCATAATCCCTTAATGTGCCTAAACACTAGGCCCAATTATTTATCCATAACAACTTGAAAGATATGAATTATTTTGACGCGCGTAAATTCTTTTGGGATGGGATTTCGCGTAGAAAGGCTTCACACAAAAAACACGTGTATATGCATAGGACGTGAAGTATATATATGAGTTCAATGTGTTGATTTTTTATTTATTTCTTTTCATAGAGGCGCCGATTGGCTTGACGCCTTTCCATGAGTTGGATTAATATCATTATTTAGCTGATTCAATTACCCACTTATGAAACTGACGTAATTAATTAATTATTTATCCAACTGATGACCAAACAAGTTGTCCATTTTGCAATTCATGCACATCCTTTACTTGCCTAAGTTTTTTGTTTTTGTTCCCGTAAATAAATTTATTATCTATTGGCCTAGCTTCACATGTTTTTCGTCATGGCCACAAAATGTGTATTACTATTACCAAAGGATTGAAATGGTTTGGGATCACAAAACTGCACATTTTTTTCCCCGAAAAAAGGTAGGAATTCATACTAACAGGTGCTCAACCGTGTGACAGTTGTCGATTAACGTGAAGGGCCTCATGCCCTTGAGGCCCAATATATATGAGCAGCATAGCATTATTATAGTTTTCATACGTACCCAAAAAAGACAGTGATAAAATAACTGGATTTACAATCTCCTTCAAGCAACTCTGGAGCCTTGGAGTTATAAGTGAAATATTAACTTTAATGGCTAAACAATTTACATATAATTCCTAAAAATTTGTCGCCGAAATTTTTGTTAAGCTGGTATTAGTGACAAAAACAAAATTTGTCATTAAATTATGTTACTATTGCATTAGTTTCTTAACTAGATTGCAATTCCCTAGTCCAGCCCGTTAATGACGCTTTGCTGGCCAAAATTAACAAGCTTGGAGATTGCACCAGAATGAAGAAAGCCTCATATTTAAACTTCTGAAAGTTAAATATTTTCCTTGATTAAACCTGTTTTTCAAATAAAATTGGGATATTAATTAGATGGGATTTCTCCAAGGGAGGATTACACACCTGAACTTATTCACGTTAAACCTGTTAGCCAAATGGATATAGAGATTTTTTGTAGACCATATGCAATTTGAGTTTACAAGCCAGTTTAGCCAGGGAGGGAACTCCCAACAAATTCTAGCTAGCTATAAGGGTGTTGGAGAAGTGGTAGAAAAAGTTTTTTTTAATGAATAATTATGATAGTTTAAATCTTGATTAATGATTTTGTTGGCAGAATTTATACGTTATTGTTGAATTTAAATCTATTTATTAGAGGTTTTCAGTTCTGTACTTTGCCTATTTAAAGACTCTCAATGTTCTAAATAAAAACACAGAGATAAATATTTATCATATTCTGCTCTTTATTTCTTTTAGGTTAATAGAATTTAGCTTATTAGAACTTAAAATCTATAACAATATATAATATAATGGTGATAAGTTTTTTTATCTCCACTTTTCTATAGATGCAACTATACATCAACTGTACGGGATAACTTACTCGCATCATGTCATAACTGAATTGTTTTACTCATTCTCTCTACATTTCAGCTACCTATTTTACCTTTTAATTGACGTAATATAACTACATACTCCTTTTTTCTATTTATTTAACGTTCTCCCTTTCTATATTTTATTTAAAAAAAATGTTGAGGGCACAGAGTGCCTCAATTTTTCATAGTATATTTTCTTTTTCGTAGTATAATATTATTTCTTTAGTTTAAAAACAAATCTATTTTAAAAATAAATTCGCTTTGCATCTCATTCTTTCTCGGCCGTATATTAATTTATTCATGCAAAAGTACCACGTAAGTTTTTTCGGACAGTAAAATATATATGGGATACCTCCAAACAAAGAGATCCCACATTCAATGGTTATAATATATTTGAGTCCCCAGAACACCAAATACTGTGTAACCACGTGACGGCTCACTGTTGTAAGCCAGATTATCTCGTACTTAGGTACAATTAAAATCCAAACCAGTATCTATTTCAATATACTTTTCACGTTTTTTTTTTAATTTTACGTTAGTGTAAAAATTTATATTATTAATCAATTAAGCGTTGCTAACTTGCTATATTGTGTAAGAAAAATATGCATGTCATTTATGCACTACACCATTAAAACCATTTCTGTCTGTCAAGAGTGATCTTTTTTGTTTCATGAATTAGTTTGATATATAGCGAGATGAGGACCTGTGATATCTCCATCAATAAGATTAACTCATCGGAAGAGTTTCTCATCCACAAAGTTAGGATAAGATATTTGTTGCTTTACATTGTGTTCTTTCTTGTCCTTCTAGCTGTTATTAATTATGAAGGAAAGAGTATAACTTGGACTTACAAAAATTTAACTGCCGATGGCTACAAATCTTCCATACAGTCATTGGCTCAAAGCTGAGTAGAAACAGTAAAAATACGACAAGATATAATAAATATTTTATTACAGTTAATTGACAGATAAATTTCTACCACAGTTATTTGACACATAATAGGATGGGTGAAAGAAATTTTGGGATTTGAAAACAATGATGGGTAGTTTTGGAAGAAAATAAAAGAAAACGAGGAGCACATTAAATGTACATTAGGTTCCCCTTTTTTATTATTAAACATTCCATATTTTTTCCCTTAATTTTAGTCTTGATTATTTTATCGTTACATTACATAATTTATGAGCAGTACACCTTGATTCCGCATTACTTTCCATTTTTTTTTTATCATTACACGTTCATTTTTTTTGCCTTAATTATTTTATCATTACGTTACATATTTATTTTAGCTTTAATTGTCTATCAATGCAAACATAATATTAATCTTATATAAATAACGTGGTTTAAGACAATTTTTTCTTTATCTTTATATATATAAAAGAAAATAGGCAGGATAGTTTTAGGAAACAAATGAAGCGAGGGTAACTTTAGAAAATAGTTTGAATAATTAATTGAAAAAAGCCATATTTCATACAATTTTTTGGACAATGACGGTTAAGTTTTTTTTTTGCCAACTTTGTTAAGAACTATTTTTTTGTCGATGTTGTCTAAAGTTATTTTGGTCAACTTCAACTAATGATAATTTTAAGCCGTCATTGTTTAGCCTATTTTTCGGTTAATGTTGGTGAGGGTTTTTTTGCCAACATTGATTGAGACTATTTTTTTGCCCATGACATCCAAAATCTTTTTGAATGACATCAGTCGAGACTATTTTTTAGTCGACATCAGCTAGGTTTTTGTCGATGTCTGTCGAAATTATTTTTTTAATTAACGTCAGGTAGGTTTTTCGCTCGACGCCGACTAGGGTGTTTTTGGTCGACGTTAGATGAGACTATTTTTTGGCCGACATCAACTAAAAAACATCATCGACCGACATTAGCCAAAAAAACCTAGTTGACGTCGACCAAAATATTCCCGTAATTGTCGTTGATTTAAAAAACCCTAGTTGATGTCAACAAAAAATATCCCTAGCTAACGTCATCCAAAAGAAATAGTCATGATTAATGTTGGCCAAAATATGTCAACGGGCGGAATCGGCAAAAAAAAAAAAACTTATGGATGTTGACACAAAAACCTTAAACAACGTCAGCCAAAAACTAGTCACCATCGATGTTGATAAAAAAACTCCTACTCAATGTCGGCAAAAAAATATCATCGACCATCATTGACTAAAAAGCCTAGCCGACCTCAACCAAAAATTAACCTTACCTAAGATCGACTAAAAACATCCTTGACCAATGTCGACAGAAAATGCACTGATTGACGTTAGCCAAAAATAGTCTTGGTTGATGTCGGTCTAAAAATGTCTGGACTGATATTTGTCGAAATTTCCCTGGTGGAGGTAGACCAAAAATACATTAACTAAGATCGATCGAAAATAATCTTAACAAAGGTTGGATGAAAATAGCTGTTAAATGGACATGTATTAAGTTTTCACTTTTTAACATTTAATAACTAAAATTTGTCAAAAAAAAAATAACTTTATAACATTTAAGTGGATAGAAATTGGATATGACAAAATCCATATCCATTTAAATGGATTGGATCTTGAATCAAAATTGTTTTTTTTTTAAATATGGATATAGATTTAAAATCCAATCCATTTAAATAGATATGGATTGGATTCTTAAAAATACAATCCATGCCCACTTCTACCCAATTGGCCCAATACTGGTATCTGCCCACATATTCCATATTTACTTAGGAATCTATTGGGCATATTTAATTGATCACTTTAATTTATCCTATATATATCAAATAGCATAATATAATTATTAATACAATATGTAGCACATAATAATGTTAGGAAATTTAATTTTCTAACAATCTTCCACTTGGGCTACATATTGACCTGAGAATTATATCATATATCTTTAGTGCGCAATTGTCATTTATCCTTAGATTATTCCTCATATACAATCTGGTTCATGGCGTCTTTTGTCATTGTTAGACGTAACTAAACCTTTCATGGTCATCACACCAATATATTCAATGACATAAATCAAGTATGGATGAGTGACATTGAAATTACATGCAATGTGATCTCTACCATTCCTATTTCCAATTGATCATTCTTTAGTCCTTATGAGATCAATCCTTAATTTTCTGCATACAAAAGTAGAAACACAAGCACAAAATATACACATTCAAAGGGAAAATAACATCAAAATCCTTACTCTACAGAAAATAAACATATAAATATTTTTACATAGAATACCAATATAAAGAACTCACACTAAACCATAGTTTCATCAAACAAAAAAAAATACCCATATGAGCAGTATGCTCGTGAAACACCTTAGGCACTAAGCCTTTAGTAAGCGGATCCGCAAACATGAAGTTTGTCTGTATGTGTTCTATGGTCTATGGAAATCTGACCACTATGGACTCTTTCTTTAACAACCAAAAACTTTATATCGATGTGTTTCGATTTTGAAGATCTTTTTTTATTGTTGGAGTACAACACTACTGACTTACTATCACAATAAACCTTTAGCGGCCTTTCAACACCACTTACTATACGCAACCTTGAGAAAAAAATTCACAGCCATACCCCATGGTTGGATGCCTCAAAACAAGCTACAAATTGAGCGGCCATAGTAAAGGAAGCTACGAGTGTCTGCCTAACACTCTTCAAAGAAATAGCTCCCCCAACGAATATGTAGACATAACTTGACATGGATCTTTTACTATCTTGGGATCAAGCAAAATCAGAGTCAGTATACCCGATGATCTCTAATTCATCTGACCTCTGATATGTGAACATGTAATCCTTTGTTCTCTTTAAATAATGCATAACCCTTTTAGTTGCTTTACAATTATTCATCCCTGGTTACTGAAGTATTTGTCCAATACTCTCACCATGAATTCTATGTCAGGACAAGTGCAAATTTGAGCATACATTAGGCTTTCTACGGTTGATGCATATGGATTCTTTTCCATTTCTATTGTCTCAAGTTTTTCTCTGGGCATTGTTCAAGATTAAACTTATCTCTTTTAGATATGGGTGTATCTCATGATGCACAATCTTTCATGCCAAATCTTTCCCAAAATCTTTTCAATATAGTTTTTTTGTGACAACCCAAGGATACCTCAAGAACAATATCAGAGTATCTGCATTCCTAGTACAAAATAGGCGTCACTAAGATCTTTCATCTAAAAATTATTTGTGAGAAATTTCTTGGTTTCGTGCAATAAGCCTGTATCGCTGTTGGCAAGTAATATATCATCGACATATAAAATCAAGAAGATAAATTTACTCCTACTAAATGTATGATATACACAATCTTCCACCATGTTAACCTCGAAATCATAGGACATTATAACTTGATGAAACTTGTGATACCATTAACGCCCAAGTGTCATAATTGACCTAAAAGAGTCTTTCGAAGAAATCGGAGAAAAAATATTTTTATAGTTTATGTCTTCCTTTTGAGTGAAACCCTTAGCGACGAGATGAACCTTATATCTTTCAATATTACCTTTCAAATCCATTTTTGATCTTAAATATCCATTTACAACCAATAGATTTCACACCTTAAAATAACTTGACAAGATCCAAAACGTCATTGTTTTTCATGGATTTCATTTCATATTGAATTATGAACATTATATTATAAATTTATAAGACTTGTTGGAGGTTGATTGTGTCATCTTCCTTTAAGCCTAAAATATTATCATGCTCTTGGAGAAAAATAATATAATCATCTGAAATCGTACTTCTCCTATCTCTAGTGGATCTTCTTAATGGAACTTCTTGAGGTTGTTGACTTTGTTCAATAGGTATTATTGGAAAAATTTCATTGTTGTCTTGTTCTAGAATGATGTTAGTAATAAGAGTGTGATCATTAGTTGTTTGTACTAGAGTTGCATCTTGAATGAGACAATGCAAGAAAAGAAACAAAACTATCTTCCTCAAAGACAACATTTTTTACTTTATCTTCCCTTTAAAGTCAACATCCTCAAGGAATCTCACATTTTCCGTCCCAAAAAAGGATCTCGTAGGTGGATCATAAAACTTGAAGCCCGAGTCCATTCAACATGTCCAACAAAATAGCAGCTAATAGTTCTTGGGTCCAACCTTCTTTCATTAGGCTTGTAAAGCCTTGCTTCAGTTGGGCAACCCCAAATATGTAAATGCCTTATGTCAGGTTTCTTTTTTGTCACTGCCTTAGTTAGAACCTTATTAAGAATATAAACTATAGTCTTTAATGCTTCTCCCAAAGTGACTTAGATAAAGAAGAATGACTAATCATGTTTTCTCACAATATCCTTAAGAGTCTTATTCCTTCTCTTTGAAAATACAATGAACGTTAATCAAATAAACCAAGGGGGTGAATTGGTTTATATCAGAAACTTAAAATATTTTTTTTAAAAACAATTTGTGAAATTTGTAAGAAGGATCATATCTCTTAAAATCTTTTAAAACAAAATCTGTCTTCCAACCAAAATCACTATTGAGATTCAAGTAATGCCAGAAAATAAACATTGTTGACAATTTCTTGATCACCCAAATTCAAACAATGAGAAATGAATAGAATTAGAATAAAGAACCCAACGATTTATGCTGGTTCACCTCACAACCTAGGAGGCTACATTCAGTTACTTCCAACCAACTCTTGGTTAGAGATTCCACTAAACAAATATTAATTGTTCTTTAAAATTTTTTACAACAAATTTTCCTTGTCAACTCTAGACAAAGATACAAAATATAAATCATATAGATTTCTAAGATCTAGAATCTGAGAACACTACTTAGTTCTACCCTCTAGAGAACCCTTCTCCAGAATCAGCTTTAAAAAAACTATTTGTTTCGAGAAATCAACTCAAAATCTTAAACAAACAATAGAATTAACAAGTCTAAGGTTCAAGAAAGACATCACCTCATGATCCTTTGCAAACGAATGAGATGAACACAGTCAATCAAGCAGAGATTGAATGCATAACAATATAAAATGCTTTCTTGAAAACCTTTGTTAGTAAATCTTGCTTAGATCTTCATCACCAATCAATAGAGACTTTTGTGTTTGGATAAAGATGTTTTTCACTCAAAATGAGTTCTTTCAAAGAATCTAAAGACTCGTGAGTAAATGGGTATTTCGTAGAAAATGATTTCTGGTGTTGTTTCAATCAATAGACCCACAAGCTATTTATAGAAAATCCGATTTAACAGATTGTAATCGATTAAATCGTTAGTTTAATCGATTAATTCATCAAATGTAATCGATTAATACACCATTTAATCGATTAAACTGTTCTTAAGATTTTTGGAAAAGTATTTATGAACATAATAATCGATTATATCGTCACGTAATTGATTAAAGCAGTAAGACATGAATGTTCAAAAGACTTATGTAATCAATTAAAGCAGCACAACATGTTTTCCAGAAAAATCCTATGTAATCGATTACAATAAATGGTAATCGATTAAAGCAGCAGTGCATGGTTTTTATTTAACACTATGTAATCGATTACAACAAATGGTAATTGATTAATATGTTCTTCATGGCTTTTCTACAATTAAAAGAAACACATGTAATCGATTACATAAGCAGGTAATCAATTAAAACAGTGAGTTTTTCAGATTTCAAAAACTTCAACCATGAGAACTTGAGTTTTGAAAAACCATTTAACCATTTTAGTATTATAATCAGATATGTATGTATGAGAATGATAATGCTAATGCACGAAGGATCATAAGGAAATAACTTGAGCTACCTAGACAATTACAAATGACATCAATGATTTGGGCATGTAAAAAGCTAAAACTTCAAGTTAACTGTAACGCATCTGTTTACTCTCTCGTGCTTGATTGATTTTAGGTGAAATCTCGTGTCCACTTTGTATTAGAATCATGTTATTTATAAATTTTACAGATAATTTTTTTTTCGCTTTGCTTGCAAGTTTCATGGTTCGTTCGTAACGTAAATGCTTATGCTTCATAATACAGTCCAAATACACGTCCAAAAATATACAGACTGTCTAGTTTTAATACAAATTACACAGAAATAAAATACACACCAAACACAAAATTACAATTCATCAATCTTCCTCATCACATCTTCTTCAATATCATCCATAGCTTATGCTTCACTGTTTTCCTGCTCGCCCAAATGAATTGGGGTCATCACAGGTGTCAACCACAGACACAAATAGGGGTAAGTATATGATAAACATAGTTTGAATAAAACATATATAAACACAGATAAATAAAGCCTTATTTATAACAAGACCACACAACAGATCTAAATATACAGAATATCATACATACCCATCATGTGATACATGAAATGCATGCTTATCTTTTTATATGATGCATGACTGAGATCTCAGATTCCTATTAAACGGTACCATAATCAAAATAGTTTCACCCACTCTAGTGAAACCTCCCTCCACTCTGAGGGGTCAAAGGGTACCATAATCAACATAGTTTCACCCACTCTAGTGAAACCTCCCTCCACTCTGAGGGTCAAATGCAGATGGAATATGTCATGACTTGTTTTTAATTTTTATTTACTTTTCACCATTTATTTTATTTATCAAATTCTCATAACAGATAGTTACACCCACTCTAGTGGAACATATCACCAAGCTCAACATCTTTGACCACTCATGTCAACAAATCAAGCTTCTTTTAATCATCACATCAAACTTTACACAACAGTTATACTTCAACTTCATAAATTCTTCACAGATAAATCATAGTTTATCAAACACATGGTAACTTCCATAGAACACTCAACCACCCATGAAATAATACATAACTTTTGTTAAAACACCCAATCACACCAATATAATTCAAATTCTACAACAAGAATTTAAGCCAAACATTCTTAGACATATTTTATTCATTTAAACCAATTATCAAACACCTTATGTCCAAGCTTAAAAACATAGAATACTTTAAGGAAAACTATTTAAACACTAGTCTTTATTTAGTTTAACATAACCTTGAGAATAAATAAACATATTTTTAATTACTTTCTAGCATCCAATTAAATATACATAACCATGGATACCTAACGATATTTCGGCCAACAACCAAGTGATAGGAACCTATTCTTTATTGAATAACTATAAGTTTAGACAACTAATTCTTTAAGATAGCCATACTTGCTTTATTTTTTGGTTAGTTCTAATTTCATTCATTAATTGAGGTTCAAATTATTTATCAATAATTTATTTGTTAAACTAGAACCAAATTACTTAGCCAAACAATTATTCAAACTCTTTAAGACAATTCATCAAACACCTAAGAATACAAGACTTTATCAAATGAGACAAGGAATAATATTCAAACTAAGCTATCATAAACTTCCCCATACCTTTCTTGATTCCTAAATTTGGACAACTCCTACTTCCTTTTCCTTGATCCCCACGTGAGATTACTAGAGTTAGAGGTCTTAGTTTTTCTCTTTAAATGAAGTTATATTTTGAAGGTGATAGGAAAGTGAAAGTGAGAAGGATGCAACAAGGATAAGTGCACGGCCACTTCTTGGTGTTTTTGGAAAATGTTTTGAAATTGTTTTGGAATTGTTTTGAAAAGAACCAAGCTAGGAGTGCACGTTCCCTTTCATATGCACGGTCCCCTTATTTATATAAAAGTGTTATCTTTTGCTTTATAAACAAAATCTACAAGTATCTTACTTAGCCATCATAGCTTGCTTTACATTGGTTTGAATTCTATTGGCTAGTCAATTATGTTCTTCCAAGTGGCTTCCTTCATGAGACTTCCACCGCCTACTTGCCCTTGTTCCCTTATCTTCACGCGCCCTTTTAATTTTAAGTGAACAATTCCTTTTGCTTGGTTCCATACGGTTGGTTTTACACTTTGCTACACTTTTGTGTCTTAATATTTTATGCATGAACCAATTAGAGTAAAGTTAGACTTTTCAACCTTCCATGTATGCATACTTGACTTTTCTAAGGTTTTTCTAAGGAATTTCTTCCTTGATCTTGAAATGGCACGGCCAAAATTCATTTTTAGAACCAAATCAACATTTTTCTCTTTTTGTACATGTTTTAACAAAATCCTATTTTCCTATTGGTCCGATTTGCTTCCAATTATTAAATTTACTAAACCAACTTATTAAGGAAGTTTATTTATCTCATAATTAAGAGAAAATTCTATAGATTGTATCTATCATATTCTTGTAATTTTCTGATACTCGAGGTAGTCTAGATTAAGCTCTTTTCAACCTATCTTTCAAAATTCATAGAAATTCTATTTTAGGGTTCTCTGCCTTCAACCTTACTGAGAATTTGTTATCTAAAAGCATTTTATCTAATACTGAGGTTCCCACAAATTTCTAAAGTCATCTGGTCATTTTTGACCTAAAGGACATTTTGGTAATTTTTCATCCTTGGGACGTGATGGTAATTATCCAATTTGTTAAAGGACATTTATGTAATTTCTTCTAGAAATATCTTACTAAAATATCTAGGATATGTTGGTCATTTTCAAAAATGTCTAGGGGTATGACCGTCATTTTCTATCCTAGGGTCATAATCGTCATTTCTGAATTTGTCTAGGGGCGTTTTTGTCATTTTGCCCTAAATTTCTTTAGGGTCTCTTATTAATATTTTACTCTAGTAATTGACTGTAATTCCCAAAATTTTGGGGTGTTACATTATCCTTGCTTCAATTCTTCTTGCAGCTTCCTTAAAATCCAACACTCTCTGCAACATCATTCATGCTAGGTTTGTTTGGCATTGTATATTGCGAGACAATTCCACATTCCTTTAGGAAGTTAGCAAAGGGTCCTGGACGTTGTTCTCTTGATCCATTAGATCTACCATAATACTCACCACCACGGTCAGATCTAATAGCCTTAATTTTCTTGCCTAGTTGAAGCTCAACTTCGGTCTTATATTGTTTGAACATATCCAGCGATTGTGACTTCTCATGAATCAAGTATAGGTAATCATATCTTGTATAGTCGTCTATGAACATAATAAAATATTTTTGACCATTCCAAGAGGCAGTAGGGAATGGCTCACAAATATCTGTATGAATTAGTTCTAAGACATCAGTGGCTCTAATGATACCTATTTTCTTTGTTTTTGTCTGTTTCCCCTTAATATATTCAATACAAACTTGAAAATCATTCATATAAAGGGATCCAAGAATTCCATCATCCACAAGTCTCTTAATTCTCAATTTAGAGATATGACTTAGGCGCTTGTGCCAAAGATTAGCATAATTGTCATTTAATTTTGACTTTGTAACTTGCGATCTAGAGTGCAAAATTTCATTATCAAAAGTAATAGTATCAAGCATATAAAGATTATCAATTAAAGAACCAGTACCAATAACATTTTAATTTAGAGAAAGACTAACTTTATTATTTCCAAAGGAACAAAAATAACCATATTTGTCCAAACTAGAAATAGAAATCAAATTTTGTCTAAATGTCAGTGCAACGTAAGTCTCAATCAAATCTAAATAAACACCAGTCTTTAATAATAATATGAATTTCCCAATAGCTTCTACTAAAAGTCTAAAACTCTCTTGACATCGCCCACAAATATGTATCTTTTAGCATCATTTGGCGGTTGGCTCCACAGGCAACCCTACATAGACAGACTTATGTGAGTAGTATCATCGGAATCTACTCACCAAGTATTTTTAGGTACAAAAGCCAAATTACCTTCAGAACAAACAAAAACAACAGTCTTACCCTTCTTTTCACACCATGCAACATACTTGGAACACTATTTCTTCATGTGTCCACTCTTGTCGCAAAAATAGCAGGTAAATTCCTTACCCAACTTCCTTTGCTTCTTTAGCATGGGTGATTCATCTGTAGTGTTCATAGCTCTCTTCTTTATTTTATTATGAGAGGCTGATGCCAAGTGAACACTATTAGTCTTTTGTCGCTGAATCCTTCTTCTTCTTGCACATAGTGAGCAATGTTTAATTAAGAGTTCATTTATCCTTTTGTGTATTGTAACTCACTAAAATTTGATCGTATTGTGCAGGATAAGAAATGAAAACCAAGTGCACAAACAATAATCAAAAGTCTTTGGCCCAAAAATATCAATTTGTAAATGGTACTCTCAATGCAATAATCAAACATTGACAATAAATCCTGTCAAGTTATAGTCTTCCTTTGGGATGACTATTGCTTACATGAAAATCCTTATAATAGTCACATATTTATCGCAAAGCAGACCACCAGATCGTGAAGTTTATCTTGATGGGATTAAATACACAATCCCCTTCTGTGTTGGGAGCAACACCTCAACCAACCACAAACACTGGGGAGTCACCAGACTCAACCCTTAAGCAATCAAATCGTAAAATATATGCGGAAATGTGAAACGATCAAATAAAGGATGCGCGAGAGATTAGGGAGAGAAAAACACACCAACAATAGCTTTACGTGGGAGAAAACCTTCAAAAGGAAAAACCCACGGGACCTTGTCCAGAACAATCCACTATTCTCAATAATAATGGTTACAATCACTCTCAACGGCCTTCACCCGGAGACACTCAACCTCACCAATAACAATGGTGGAAACGCTCTCAACAAGAGTTGCTCTCAACCTATCAGAAACACTCTCTCAACAGCCTGATGCTAGAGACACTCACAAAGAAGCACTCTCTTCTCTGCGCTTACAAAAGCGAATCCTCTTCTCCCTCTTCTGGAATTTTGAATTCTACTGCCTCCATCTATAAATATCGAATTTATAGAGAGGAATTAGGTGTAGGGATTTCAACACCCTAAACTGGAATGGGCCGAGGTTAGCCCTCGGGAATTGGGCTCAATTCAACAAATCCCTTTTTAATACATTGGGATTTGGGTCAAGCATTAAAATGGAAATATCCAACAAATCTCCCCCTTCCATTTTCAATGCAACATATCGGCAACCCGGAATCCTTTCCGGCCTTCCACTAAAGTCGGGGTCTCCACATCACAACCCGGCCTTCCTTTTCGGCTTCAATGTACCGAATTCATCAGCCCGACTCCTTCACAACAATCTTTAAATTTCATTGCTGGTACCGACTTCGTCATCATGTCAGACCAATTGTGACTGGTGTGCACTTTCCCAAGTGTGAGCTTCCCATCCTCCACCGCATCTCGGATCCAGTGATACGCCACATCAATGTGCTTGGTGTGAGAGTAATACGTCGAGTTCCTCGCAAAATGAATTGCGCTCTGATTGTCACACTTCAGCTCATACTTGTCTTGGTCATGGCCGAGTTCCTGGAGAAACTTCTTCATCCATAACAACTCTTTGCATGTTCTCGTTGCGACAATATACTCGGCCTCCGTCGTCGAAAGTGCCACACACTTCTTCAATCTTGATTGCCACGAGATTGCTCCTCCAGAAAACGTCATCAAATATCTTGTGTCGACTTTCTCGAGTCGGAATCTCCCCCTAAATTAGCATCCGAGTAGCCTTGCAACCCGGCTTCACCATCTCCAAAGCAAAGACACAAATTGGTCGTACCTCGGAGGTACCTGAAAATCCACTTCACTGCTTCCCAGTGCTCTATGTCGGGATTCGAAAGATATCGGCTCACCACTCCAATTGCATACGCCAGGTTGGGTCTAGTGCAAACCATTGCATACATCAAACTTCTGACTGCAAATTGGTACGGGATCTTCTCCATCTCCTCTTTGTCTTCATCAAATCTCGAACATTGCCTCTCATTCAGCTTCAAATGTCCGGCCAAGGGGGTGCTCACTATCTTGTCTTTGTCCATGTTGAATCTCTTCAAGATCTTCTCAACATATTTCTCTTGACTTAGCCACAATAGCATCTTTTTTCTATCCCGGATAATCTTTATTTCGAGAATCTGCTTTGCTGGACCGAGGTCCTTCATCACAAAGGACGAGTTCAATGCCTTCTTCAAGGTGGCAATCTTCACCTTGTCTTGCCCTACTATCATCATGTCATCCACATACAACAGCAAGAACAAGAAATCACCAGTCTCATACTTCTTCACAAATATACAGTTGTCGACATCCGTCTTTGTAACGCCCCCAATTTACTAATTAGGGTCATTACTAACCACACATCACAATCAAGCATATAATCAATCAGAGTTTAAGCAGTTTGGAAGCATAAACTAGAAGTGACATCTTCAAAGTCACTATCATAACACTGTACATCATAATATGGTGAATAGACATCAAAGTTTCACTGTACAATACAAAACTGTACAAATAACCCCTCAGGGTATATCAAAGTACATAACCAAAATAAATGAGCAACATGCTCAAGTCCTCCATCCTAGTGTGTCCTTCAGCAGCTAATCCTGCACAGGCTTCTTGCCTTGGGACCTCTCGGCTGCTCTGGAAGAATCACCTGCAAAACATAGCCCCACACAAGGGGTGAGATATAAAATCTCAGTAAACTCAGGGCCCTTGAAGGTATTTCCTTCCCCTGGTTCACTGACGACAGATATACAATAAAATAAGAAGCCATG
>PYAF01005011.1:379716-398275 GCA_007407185.1 Glycine tomentella
AAATGAGTTCAATGTGTTGATTTTTTATTTATTTCTTTTCATAGAGGCCCCGATTGGCTTGACGCCTTTTCATGTAGTTGGATTAATATCATTAGTTAGCTGATTCAATTACCCACTTATGAAACTGACGTAATTAATTAATTATTTATCCAACTGATGACCAAACAAGTTGTCCATTTTGCAATTCATGCACATCCTTAACTTGCCTAAGTTTTTTGTTTTTGTTCCCGTAAATAAATTTATTATCTATTGGCCTAGCTTCTTATAAAATATGTTTTTCGTCATGGCCACAAAATGTGTATTACTATTACCAAAGGATTGAAATGGTGTGGGTTCACAAAACTGCACATTTTTTTCCCTGAAAAAAGGTAGGAATTCATACTAACAGGTGCTCAACCGTGTGACAGTTGTCGATTAACGTGAAGGGCCTCATGCCCTTGAGGCCCAATATATGAGCAGCATAGCGTTATTATAGTTTTCATACGTACCCAAAAAAGACAAAGTGATAAAATAACTGGATTTACAATCTCCTTCAAGCAACTCTGGAGCCTTGGAGTTATAAGTGAAATATTAACTTTAATGGCTAAACAATTTACATATACTTTCTAAAAATTTGTCGCTGAAATTTTTGTTAAGCTGGTATTAGTGACAAAAACAAAATTTTTGTCATTAAATTATGTTACTATTGCATTAGTTTCTTAACTAGATTGCAATTCCCTAGTCCAGCGCGTTAATGACGCTTTGCTGGCCAAAATTAACAAGCTTGGAGATTGCACCAAAATGAAGAAAGCCTCATATTTAAACTTCTGAAAGTTAAATATTTTCCTTGATTAAACCTGTTTTTCAGATAAAATTGGGATATTAATTAGTTGCACTACTAAAAATAATGCTTTCAACATCGCGTATTTTTGTAAATAAATTAACTTTGTTAAGATCGATTTTTGAGACAACCGATGTTAACGTGGTGATATTACATCGGTTATTTAAAAACCGATGTTAACATGACGATATTAACATCGGTTCTATTAAAAAAACAATGTTAATGAGACCACGTTAACATCGGTTTTTTAATAACCGATGTTGGGTTTTGAAAAAATCATTTGTACACCCTGTTTTCTCTCACTCACTCACTCACTCACTCTCACTCTCATTTTTATTTCATTGTCGCTCTCTCACACTCTTTTTTCTCTCTTAGAAACCCTAACGGCATAGAGCCGAGGTGGCGAACGTGGTGGTTTTAGACGCGACTTCGACGGGCAAGGGTGCGGAGGTGACAGGGGCCAAGGTTGGGGCCAAGGCGCCGCCGCGAGGAAGAGGCAAAGTGGGTCTCAGATCTACTTTCAGTCACGGTCACTTTTTGTTTTTGGTGTCCTGAAAGCTCTATGGGCCGAAGCTGCTTTGATCGTGGAAGAAGATGGCACCAGTTATCGAAAGGTTCAGGTTCCCCTCAATTTCTCAGATCTACTTTTAGTCATGATCACCTTTTGTTTTTGGTGTCCTGATCTAAGTAAGTTTGAATAATTATTGATGTACAGGGATGCAAGAGACCCAGCGCGAGTGAGATTAGAGGAACACCAGCAAACATAAGCGTGTGTTCTTCTATTCAGCCAAGTCCACAATCATCGTCATACCTGAGTCATGTACCATCCTACCATGCTAGCCCAACCTCTTCCTCCTTCCCAAGCCCCACGCTGTACCCGAGTTCACAATTGGTTTTTATGCTTTATTTCTCTATATTTCTCCCTTTCATGTGTACAGTTTCCTTTTTTATATAGCAATGGTTAGGTGTTACATTACATTACTTGGACTTTGACTTCATTGTAGTGCCTTGTTAATTGTTGGAAAGGTTGCATTTGAAGCAATCTTTGTTCAATAATTTTAGTTTTTGTTTGAGAACTTTAGTTTCTATTGTTTAGCTCTGCATCAAATCTGAGATTAATTTAAAGTCAAATTATATGCCTCTTAAGAATCTTGAATACCTGCTGCACTCTCTGTTTTGATTCATAATGTTGTTATTATTTGTCATTGATAACTGGTTCTATCTTGGTGCCAAGGTCCATGCTTGTGTTGGTGGGACCAATGTTCGTGAAGATCAACACATCCTTGCAAGTGGGGTTCACAGGGGAACTATCTTGGTGTCAAGATCCATGCATCTTTTTTTTTTTACTTAATATTTTTCTCTATAAAATATAAATATATAATTTTTGCAAATAACTCAAAATTATTCGTGCTTAAATGATTCACCCATACGTGCAAATAACTAAAATGATGTACTTTCCTGTTGACGTAAGTATATATATAACTATATATCATTCCTAACTTTTTGAAATTTTAATTTATTTAAATTATTTAAACGTATGTTTTTATGATTTTAAATATCTTTTTAATATAAATTTGTACATTTTTCTTTTGTAAATTAAATCATTTTATACTGATCATTGCATAAATATTTGTTCATTTTATATTTATATAATATTTTTTGATAAGGAGAAATAGATATCTTGTTTGATAAGGAATTGAATGGACATGATAAAATTGCAATTGGTATGCATACGGTGTATAATAATTTATTTTGAATTATTTAAAGATTATTATTTAAGAGCAGGAAATTGTGTGCTCTGGTAGTTGACCTCGTGAACTTGGGCATTAGGTAATATGATTGCAGATGGATTTTTGGGGTCACACAGCTTCTGGAATGGTACGTAATTAAGAAACATCCTTTGTAAATTTTGCTTAGAAGATACGAAAATTTTGCTTAGAAATATGTTTTGTTAAGCTGGTTTCCTGATCAGAAAATTAAACTAACAATATCGAAGTGCATAGCATCTCAATATGAAGAAAAGGAAGCACATTTACTAAGGTTACAATAATGGTGTATCCACATATATCAATTATTCTAGCTTAGTTCATATTTGTTTAATTCATTTATTTAGTTATATATGAGCTTGAACTTAAAGTTAGGCTCAATTTCTTAAATGAATAAAACACAAATTTTATAGGGAAACTATTATAATAATTAACCTTAAAGTTGGATCACTTTACAATGCATATAGAATAGATGCCTACGAATGTTGGGTAAGTGCTTCATCCATGCCTAGTTAGTTAATTTGTATATATGGGATTGCTTGTGCAGTGTGCTCTTTATTTTTTCATATTTGATTAATGGAATTCCTTGCCAGTATTCTTTGTGATGAGCAATCCCTTGAAGACTCTTTCATGGTGACTTGTGGTGACACCATAACAAAATCACTTGATCCAAATGTTGCAACTCTCAGTAGAGATGCATTAGCTAAAATTGTTTATTCAAGGCTTTTTGACTGGTATTTTCTGTGATGTTTATGAAAATATAAATAAGTTTATATATCTTAGAAAAGCTCACTTTAATATGCATGAGTTTTAGTAATTCAAATGATGCAAGCATCTGTTGATCCAGGATTGTGGACAAGATTAACAACTGAAGCTATTGGGCAACATCCAGATTCAAATAAATTGATTGGGGTTCTAGATGTTTATGGATTTTAGAGTTTCAAGACAAATAGGTGCTTTGCCAATACCCTTTTTTTCCCAGTGCTTATATGATGTGAGATTATTAACTAAGGAACTTATATGCTCTGTCAGTGAATTATGATTCAAAAGTTGATAAAGTTGACAAATGAGAAATTACAGCAACATTTCAACCAGGATATGTCTGGTTTGAGGGCCTTGATTGCAACATCAATGTGATCAAGCACTCCTTTAAAAACAGGCCCATAACCACCTTCACCGATTTTGAGGGCATTTTCAAAGTAATTAGTTGCAACTTCAATTTCTTTAATATTGTCTTTTAAATAAAATTTTGTTATGTGCACTTGCATTTAATGCTTTATTTCTCTCTTCTTCCTCATGCATGGCTCTTATTTCAGTTTGTTTTCCCTTATGGCTCTTCATAAGTTCAAATATTGAACACAATAGCTGAAAGATATGTGGAAGTTCTAAGTGTAAAACTTGTGCACGCACCTGTTTAATCCTTCAGACCAAAAACTTCCCCTTGATACCTTTTAAAGATTTTGATAGTGTGTTACTAATATTTTTGAGAATGATCTGCAGGTCGGATATTCTGAACTTTTCCTTTTGATATAACATGCACAGTGCAAGACTCTGGCACAGACCCGACTAAGCTTGTTGGTACATCTACATCTTTAAATTTCTTGCAGTCAACATTTAGAAAGACTATTTGTTCACATAGAAAAAGTCTTTTCCTCCAAGCTTATAAAAATGATACCCCAATTTTCCCAGAAGCAGGAAAAGCATGATGAAATTTGATAGTTGTTTATTAAATTATAGGTGCAATATTCTATTAAGAAGTGATGAAACTAAGAAGCAAGATAATTGTTTCTTGCCATTTTTGAATCAAGAAAAGGGTGTCATATGAGTCTCTTTCTTGTTAACTATGGCTCCATATTAAATCAAGCAAAGGGTACCAAATGCATGGCTCCATATTGAACTTATGACCAAGCAGTTAACAAGTATGTCATTGGTTATTGACCTTTACTATTATTATTTTTATTATAGTTTATGCTTTTCTTTGAATGTCATGTTTGTCATCTCCATACCTTTTAGATGTAACTTTTCTACTTTAATGAATATTGGCATTTTTATCTAATATGTAATTAATTATTGTGAACTGTATTTTGTTCTAATTTCATATAAGCTTGAACTCCATTTGTAGCTTTTAATGTATCTTTTAAAATTACAAGAATAGAAATAAAGAGAATAGGTCATATATTTTTTTATAAAATGATATTCTAAATCGGTTATGTAATAAACGATGTAGAAAGGGAATATACAACATCGATTTCTGAGCAAAATCGATGTACAAAAGGATCTTTCTACATCGGTTCTATGAAAAATCGATGTAGAATGTATATTTTTCACATCGATTTTTAATAGAACCGATGTAGAAAGATCCTGTTCTACATCGATTTTTACGAAAACCGATGTTGATATATAAATTTAACATCGGTTTTATTGTAAAAATCGATGTTAAATATGCATATTTTAAATTTTTTTTTCATTATTTCTTATTATTTAACATCGGTTATTTAAGAAAACCGATGTTGTGTAGTTATGTTAACATCGATTTTTGAAAATCGATGTTAACATTGGTACATTCAACGTCGCCTGTTTCAGCATCGGTTAAAAAGAACCGATGTTAAAAGCGATTTTTCTAGTAATGCTGGGATTACTCCAAGGGAGGATTACACACCTGAACTTATTCAGGTTAAACCTGTTAGCCAAATGGATATAGAGATTTTTTGTAGACCATATGCAATTTGAGTTTACAAGCCAGTTTAGTCAGGGAGGGAACTCCCAACAAAATCTAGCTAGCTATCACTACTACAATATATGCCTTCTAGGTCGCTGAATCAAAGACGATTGCACCAAACCCCTCTTAGAATGGTAGCCGGTGGCAATATTGTAAATATTCCGTTATTTACTAAGAGAACCGTCTTTGATTATGTAAAATGATGTCGTTTTCAATTTAAGACCGTCTTGATTGCGCGTATTCAAAGACGTTAAGTTCAAACCGTCTTTGAATGTGCTATTATCCCTAATAGCTTTCCCTTTCAGGAGCCACATATTTTTTCATCGCAACTTAATTCCCTGACCTCGTCAACCCTCTCTCAGGCCATCTTGGTGGTTCTATTCTTGAGTTCATCCCTGACTGTGGTTTTGCGGTTGAGTCCGTCGTGCAGGTTTGTAATGGATTTGTTTTTCGCCATTTTTTTTCGTCCTTGACTCCGTTTCCACTTCTCTGAGTCTCTGTCTCTGATATGGGTTTGTGTTTTGGTGAGCAGGGAGCATTGTCGTTCTTGACGTGTTTCGTGGCTGCACGATTTAGTGTTTTTTCCAGCCCAGGTTTGAATGCATTCTCGTCTTTTGGTTTTAGGGGTTGGGGATTTTGTTTTAGTTGTGTTTTTTATTTCGTGTTTATGGGTTCTGTTGATTATCCTTTCATTCACATTGGAGGAGTTTGTGTTCAACACCCATGTGGTTTCTGAGCACTTGCATTGGTCCCTACATCCACAAAATCACCTTTTTAGTAATGTCTGGTAATTAGATGTAATAAATAGATAGTTGATGGCCAGGTTGGTGGAACTTTATCTTCGACACTCTAATACCTTGTCAAAGACAAATTTTCTTAAAACTTTGAGCTATCAAGTAAAGTAATTTGAATGGTTTTATATTTCTAATTCTAACATGTGTTTTCCGTCAAAGCTTTGGCTTGGTTAACATAAAAATCAAAGCACAGTTATAGTTAGCCAATTGGATTTCCATTATCATGTGAACTTCAGTAAAAATGACACAAGTCAATATACATAATTTAGTGATCAAAACAAGGTAAGAAAGGTAGGACTGACCCAATGAATGTGATAGTATTGCCATGGTGGTCTTTGATGCGGGTGACAGTGAGAAGATTCCAGAATGGAGTTCCATCTTTCTTGTAGTTTAAAAGTCTGCAACAATAACTTCTTCCATTTCTAATTGCATCCCGAATTTCAGCCACTTCATTGTTGTCGGTCTCAGGCCCCTGAAGAAATCGACTGAAACCAGAAATTGGTTGCTTGATTATTAACTAGATTTTCTAGTTAATTATCTTCTAAGACTCTTGCACATTAAATCCCAACCCCTCAACCTAAATAATAGCATAAAATTTGTCAGTTAACAGCTTTTCATAGTGACTTAGAAAGCGAGTTTAGGCCTAACTCAACCTTAAAAGTTAGTTCATAGGGCAGTCTGGTTTGGTTGCATATGAGACAACCAATGTCTGTTGCATGACCTGCCATTGCTTTCTTCAACTCTTGTGACACCCTTGGAAACACCCCTGATGATGACTCAGACCTATAATTTGACTCCCCAGACATCCGTGTTGATTCAACAAATCTATCTGACAAGTCCCTGCTTTTGTCACCATTAAAAGACCCACCACTTGTATTCTCTCCCCCTAATGCTTTGAAATTCCTTGAGTTCACCGCAAGATACCATTCAGTAGTTCTCTCAGCTATGGTTGCTTTGCTTAAAAACTTTTGACCAGAAGACGACTTTTCTTTTAGTTGATTCCTCGAGTAATTGTCTACGGTTGTACTTTTATCCTTTGTTGTTGAGTTCCCATCAACTGTGAAACCAGGCTTCTTAGCAAATGCCATCCACTTGTTGACAGGTTCTTTACTGTTGTTTGCAGAATTAGAAGGAGCAATTACAGAATCTCCATCCAATCTTACGGCTTTTGTATCATCTTCACATCTTCTACTGCTCTTGTGTCCAACATTTTCACTTTCCCACAGTTCGAATATTGGAAATGAATATGACTAATCACTGCTGCCAGCAGGATCATTCTTAGCATACACTTTCAGTTTCTCCATTTATGAGTTTTCTCTGTTGATTAGTACAAACTAAAGGTACCACCACAACCACCTACCAAAATTTACGCACAAAAAAATGTCGTTATATTTCAACTTAAAACCGTTGACACTAACATAAGTTATGCAACAGATATATAAGCTGCATCCAGAGAATTAAGACAGACGATGTGGCACTTCCTAACACATGAATGTTTAGTCTCAGTGTCTCACTATGTTTGAAGTAATAGTCATTAAGGATAGCTATAAGGCCTCACATTAGGGATTTCAGCTCCAACCTTCAATTCAATCCCATGATCATGCTTCCTTGAAGGGGGAAGACCACTAGGATCTTGAAATACCACCTTAAATTCTTGTACTAAGGTTTCCATCCATTTAGTTACCATACTCACATACTTAACAACTTGTAAATGTTGACAACACAACACAAAACCTTCTCCTTTAGTAGGGAAGCTAACCACCATGTGCAAGAGGAAGTAAATGCGGGAAGAAGGATATTTTACTCACTCAACTAGATCATCCAATACTTGGACTAATCCTAATTCCAGACCTATTGCTCAGTCTGGTACTCATCCTAATGCCTTGCTCACTAATTCCCACTCTCCCGGTGGTGATCCAGCTAGCTCCACTTGGATTCCAGATTCTGGACCCAATTTTCATGTGACTGATGAGTCACAACAAATCAAGTAATTCAACCATTTTGATGGTCGTGATCAAATATTCATAGGCAATGGTGAAGGTTTAATTATCAATTGTGCTGGTTCTTCCTTTTTTATGACCCCTAATGATACCCATTTCACTTTTAAACTACACAAATTATTACATGTTCCCTCTATATTCAATTTTTTTTTAAGTGTAAGTCAATTTGCTAGAGATAATCTTGTTTTCTTTGAATTTCACTCTCATATTTGTCTTGTGAAGTCTTAGGAGACAAAAAAAGTTCTACTCCAAGGTTCTGTTGGAGTTGATGGTCTGTACTATTTTCAGAATCTCAATCGCTATCACTCATGTCCACATCTGTTGTCTACTTCAGTTTCATCTTCAACAAACAATTTGTCCAAAGTTTCTGCTGTTTTCAATACTAGTTCTAATGCTTCTTCTAATTCCGATGTTTGTTGACGAAAGGCTGCCAGATTGGAAATTTTTAAAACTAGCTATTTGTGATGTCAAAACTTATTGCACCCTTGTAGTTTGCTCACTATTTATATCCTTCCTTGATTTGTAGATGAACTCAATTTTGATTTCATATATGTATTATTTAATCATCTCATCTGAATTATTTTTCTTTTCTGTCCATTGTAATACAATATGCTTTACTTTCACATTGTAGTTTGTAGCTTCATGAACAAGTAAAAAATGTTGTTGCTTGTAAAAATATTTAACTTTACTTAATTAAAATGATTTATAATTTTCCCTAGTTTTTGAAATTAGTTTTATCGAGTGACAAGATCATGCCCAAAACTATCATGAATCCCAAAGTTGCTCATGTATAGCTATTGTGCTTGTGTAATCTACTCGCTGATGCACTGATGGTGTGCTGCTTTGACAGGCGCTTTGACATCACCCAAATTCCTGATATCTATGATTCATGCAAGTAAGTTATTTATTTCCTTGGGTTTTTAAGATGACTTATTAAGATTTTGATCAGGACCACAATATTTGTACAAAACTGCAATCATGGAGATTGATTATATAACTTGTGAGAATTTTCTCATTCTGAGTGAAATTGCCATAAAAATTTACTGTCACAATTGTAAGTTTCCAGGAGCTTGTTTGTAGGTTTCAAGGGAATGTTATGTAATGTTGACTGTTGAGTTTCCTAGTGGATTTATTAGTGCTATACTTTTACTTTATCTTTCCTGTTCACTCTTGGAAATTGTTTATATATCATAGTATTTAGATTTCAGCTCATGTGGCCTAAATGTAGAAAAGTTTTGAAAAGATGAAACCAAGTAAGAATGAAGGAATATGGCTTTATGCTATAAATTTTAAAGATAAAGCTTTTAAACTATCAAAGTAAAATTTTTAGTGTCACATTGTTAGGAAGAAACAACCAAGCAAAGCATGAGTAACTGGAAGAAAAGGTACTTATAGCTAGATATTAAGCGATCTCATATCCTGACTTCCACTGAACTGTTCTATTCGGCCAAGTTATGTGAACTTCTTTTATCTATTACCTTCTGGTTTTTTTGCCTATAAATTCTCAGCTTTGATTAATTATTAAATTCTTGACTGATTGTTTCTATTTTCTTAGTCGTCCTCGCTAATTTTACCCTACTGTCCATCTATTATCTTCTTGTTTTCAATTGTCCCTCCATCCTGTTGTATGTGTGATGTGTCTCCATAATATATGTAGATATTTGAGTTGTGACTACGAACTAGTTATAAAGCTTTGGGAAACCCACTACACCTACAACTGTTTGATGGTAATTTGCATGTTGAGCTAACTTCAGCCAAACCATTCAAACTCTTCTATGTTTTATTCATTTTGTTTGAGACGTTAACATTTACTTTCACATTACACATATGATCTCTTGCATAATGCGCATCTTAATCTAGAAGGATTGGATGAGCTTTTCAAGGTTGCTCAGGTATGTGAGTTCTGTTAGGGAAATTTGTGCTCAAATAGAACTACTTGAGCCTGTATAAGACAGACTGACCAGGCAGGATTTGAATCCAGTTGATATGCTTTTGAAATATAACTTTTGATGGTTCACTATTGTTAATGTTTCCATAGTGTGGTGGGGGTTTGTGTATAAATTTAATGTGATTCCTTTGTCGGCTAAGCACACTTTTTACAATATAAATTCTTGGAAGTTTAGACCTGTGCACGGTAGGGTCACCTTTTAAGGTACTGACACCTTGGTGTAATCAATTTTAGTTTTGTTATACTTCAGGACTGTCTCTTTGGCCAAATCATTCACAGTATTTTGTTATACTTTCACATTATCTTCATCAGCTTTCTGAGAAGAAATATCTAGAGCCTGCAAGAACCAAATTCAGTCATAGAATTTTTTAAGAGTATGTATATTCTCCTGTATACACACTTAGTGTTAAGCATTTATGCTTTGTGTAGTGAAATTGACCTTCATGCAGGTTTCAGCAATTGTAGTATCAGAGCCTCTCAAATGCTCTCCACTTCTCTGGTCCTCCTGGAACGGTAAGCCAATATTACACATTGTACTAAGTTTGATATGAATTTATGCACAAATTTATATAATGGTTTTCATCAGATGCAGAGCACAGTAGTAGTCCGAGGACTGCACAAGAAAAAACAATTCATGAAGAGTTACTCAATATACAATGTAAGGCGATGAGTTGCATAATCAAAACATAAATATAAATGAAGTTGTTACCCAGAACCTATAATCTTGTCTCCAGACTCTAATGTCAGCTGGTTGTCAATTATTATTAAATGAAACTATTGGTAACATGGAATACATGGGAATCTCAGCCGATAGTTGAGATTTCATGACCATTCCTTGATAGGTAGTAATACATATTATCTTTTAGCCAACCCAAAAAAAAATCCTTGATAGGTAGACGACACACTAGTGACACTACATGACTATACACAATTTTATCAGTGTATTTGAACTGTATTAGGATGCTTGACAGACAAACTAAAACAATCAATATTTTAACTTTTATGGAGATCAGTCATATATATTATTAAGTATATGATCCTGCAGAATATAGTTCTTAACTATTATTTGTTATTCCAACATGTCCCTTTTAGCTGCAAAGTGGCATATATATATATATGTATATATATGTATATATGTATATATATATATATCAACCAAGGGATTTGCCACAGAGCATTTCTAAGATCTTCCCTGCACGCTGGGAATGATAGATATCTATTTATTAGCTTGAGAGAGAGTTTTGGAGATTATGATATTGTTTTCTTATTTTAATTTCTACAATTTTTTTTAACTTACTTCTCTTTGTTAACTAAAATTTGGGCAGCAACATTATAGCTAGTAAATATTAGGATTAATCTCCCTATATATATACTTGTCCCTACCTTTTAGTCTTAGGGACATCTATTTGGAAGGTACACTTCAAAAGAATATACCATTCATTTTAGAATTATATAAAGAGTAATAGTTTTCATTTTCTTTTAATCTAATTTTGAACTTGGTATAATATCATAGGCTAATGGAGTAGGATAGCTCTTCTGTATATAAAATATTAGGGTAACCTCTTTGGTTAATTTATACATGAAACTGAGTTTTGTTAGAGAATTGAAATCTACCTAATGTGATGTTTATTTCACCCATCGTCTAGAAGTTGAGACAAAGGAAGACAGATTAATGTACCCTGTTTCTAATTGGAGATATTTTACATTAGAAATCTTCTGCATGTTCAAACTTTAAGGCGGGAGCTACTCTATATAACTGTTCATATGTAAAACTTGGAAGTTCGTTGGTGCTACCGTTGAAATGTTAGATGATGCTCTATAAACACCCTTCCCAATTTCTAGTTTCTGTTGAGTCTTTCTTCTACACCAAATCAAAAAAGAAAAGAAGTTTGAAGCAAACTTTAATCTTTTCTTACTATTTCATGTGGTTGTGCTTGGTATAGTGTTTATCACGTGTGATCAGGTACCATGAGAAAATTATGAGTTTTAAAAATTGGGAAAATCCTAGTAGATGGAATTAAATACTTCTGCAATGCTTACAAACATTTAACCATGGAAATTTTATGAATGTTGCTGAGTGCTGACTAATCCTTGTACTGTTGATTTTAACATTAATTTGTCATTGTGTATCTACTTTTTAATTTTTTAATTGAATTGACAGTATGGATTAAAACATGTATCTTAACTTTGTTATTGAAACATTGTTTGTAGAAAATACTGATGAAATGCAAGTATGATGATGGTTTCAAGCATTTGTGCTGCGATATTTGATTATACATCAGAAAAGGCTCTTTTAAACGGTCCTGATTTCAACTATAGAACTCTTAGCAGTCTTTATCTTCTAATTGCAAGATGTCTGCCATCATCAGATTAGGTGAATTGTAAATTCCCTTTCATTACTAATTTGTAAAATGAATTTGGTTATAGTTATTTTCTTGATTCAGAAGATACCCATGGCAGTTGTACAATATTTGTAGGAATCAGCCATAAATAGTTAGTTTTAGCTTCAATGGTATCCCTTCTGTTGTCTATAAAAGTAATGTTTCTTAAAATAATTGATTTGTTATCTCCCTTTCCCAAATTCATGCGAAGGACTACCATGACCAGAACTGTCAGTGTCATCCAACACATGAAGCATGAAGGTCAAGTGTCATCCAACACATGTCAAGGACATGGCATGCTGCCTCATGTATCTTTCTTGATGTTTTTCCAAAAGATGTAAACTTTGTTGTGTCAAATATCAACACAAATGCAGAAGTTCTCTTCCTTGTCTGGTAAGTACACTTCCTTGGAAGAACAACATTATATGATTTGAAGATATATTCAATGTATAAAGATCTGATGAAGTAAATTACTTTAGTAATGTATCACGTGCACAGTTATGAATTCCATGGTTGTTCTGTTGATCCTCAAGTTATTTTTTCTTTCATGAATACAACAAAATCAATCATGTAAAACTGGGTAGGTACATAAGATAATAGAAGTAAACTAATAGGTTATAAGTTTTGGTTTGATTTTTCTTATAGGTTGTTATTCAATGATTGTAGTATGACCATTATTCCCGTATGTTAATGACTATAGTCATTATTGACATGTTGGTATTCTCTTAATTTAACTGAATTGGACAGGTTTTGATTGTGTTGAGTATGAGTAAGGAATTTTTGGATCATGTGGCATAGGTGTATGATTTTGATCAGGACCATGGTGTAAGAAGATCCACCTTATCAAATTTTAATGATAATCTACTTCTTGACTTGTCCTAAAAAAGCCCTTATGTGTTATTTGGATGATCATGTGAGATGTGTTGTGGATGTATTGACAAATGAGTGTATTATTGACAAATAATTCGTAAGATGATTGTTTGAAAGAAGGACAACATGATCCATTGGTTTATAGTTCAAATTTTGCAAATATTAATGTTATTATTCAAATAAAAAGCAATTGTTAGTTTTTATTCATGTATTAGCTTTCCTATTAACGATTCCTTTTACAACATTTAACATTCAACGAAGAAGCGATTATAAGATGGTTATCAATGGTAAAATCATAAAAAGAAAATGTCCAAAATAAAAAAAATAAAAAAATATCAATCTAAGACGGTTCCAATCACACCCGTCTTAGAAACTGTAAAAAAAAAAAAAAAGCAATCAAAGACGGTCTCCATATATGACAGTCTTTGTTTCTTACCAATCTAAGACGGTTCCCACCACACCCATCTTAGAAACTGTCAAAAAAATAAAAATAAAATAAAAAAGCAATCAAAGACGGTCTACACAAAACACCGTCTTTGTTTCATACCAATCTAAGATGGTTCCCACCACAACCGTCTTAGAAACTGTCAAAAAAATTTAAAAAAAAATAAAAAAGCAATCAAAGACAGTCGGTTAACCGTCTTAGAAAGTGTGAACTTTCAAAGACGCTTGAAACAAGGACGGGTGCGGAATCGTCTTTGTAGGCCTTCTGGAACCGTCTTAAAAGACCTTTTATGTAGTAGTGTATAAGGGTGTTGGAGAAGTGGTGGAAGAAGTTTTTTTTAATGAATTATTATGATAGTTTAAATCTTGATTAATGATTTTGCTGGCAGAATTTATACGTTATTGTTGAATTTAAATCTATTTATTAGAGGTTTTCAGTTTTGTACTTTGCCTATTTGAAGACTCTCAATGTTCTAAATAAAAACACATAGAAACATATTTCTCATATTCTGCTCTCACTACTACAAAAAGCACTTACTACGACAGCAAAACGACGTCGGTTATCCAGAAACCGTCTTCAATTTGAATGCGGTGGCAATTTTGTAATATTCGTGATTTCAACGATGATGGTTTTATAAAACCCGTCTTAGAAAGTTGTGTTCAAGTACGGGTTTTTTTTAAAACCATCGTGTTTTCATTTTCGTTCCCGCGTCGCTAACAAATTAAAAGGCTCACTCTCTCACACTCACAACAGTGTATAGAGATTAGAGAGAGCGCCCTAGCTTACAACTTGAATCTGTTCTGCCATACCTCACCTCAGATCTATGACATCGTAGAGTGCCTCTATGCCGCCACAGTGGCTCCTCCTAGGTGCGGGAATTGCGACAACGACGGCCAATGAAGTTGAGTCTGGTAAGGGAGGGAGGAGGCGCGGAGGAGCGGTAAGAACTTCGGGAGGAGGTGGAGGAGAAGGGCTTTGTTGTAGGCGGCGAAGGCGGTGAAGAAAAGTACAGGAGGGACAAGGGAGAGGATGACATGGGAGGAGAGGCTGGAGAAGATGTGACGTAGGTGGCAGAGGGAGCTGTGGTGGTCGCACTAGTTCTGGTGGGTGTAGAGGGCACGCTTCTTCTGCATGCTACGTTCCTGCACGACGTCTACCCAGTTTGGAATGGAAGGACGCCGACATGGTGGGCTTGGCGGGCTTCCAGGATGGAAGGAGAAGCATCTTCCAATTGAGAGGGCATTTTGGGGTGAAGTGGGAAGATAAAGTTGTGGGTTTGAGTTGAGTTCCGAGTTGCTGGTACATTGAAAATGTAATAATTACTAAGAAAAATGAAGTTGAGTCTGTTGCTGACATCAAAGAAGAACAAAAGTTACGGAAAAAGGTTATGCATCTTTCCCATTTTTACTTCTGATATCTTTCGTTAATATGTATAATTTAACTATTTTTCCTATGCAGATTCTGACAATGGAGTATGTTCCTGGGATTAAAATAAATAAAATACAAGCTTTAGATCAAATGGGTCTTGACCGCAAAAGGTTAGTGTCATCTGAATTTCTTCAAGCAAAGTTAATATTGGCTTTTTACATCATACTTATATGCATTTCAAATTAATTTCTTTAAGCATCTGTTACCCAAGGTACAAGAAACAATGCTACTTCTGCCATATACATTATCAAGAGGTGTGCCATATTAATTTCGTCAAACATTTTACTCTTGGTGTGACTAATACCATTTGCTAATTGTTGTTATGATTGGTGTTGCACCTTACAGTATCAGTCAAAATATCTGAGAAGGTTTACTTGAAGCTTCTTATGGAATTTATGAGAAGAATCCAGATAAGGAAAAGTGTAACTGTTTTTTATGAACAGTTTTCCATTAGGCCATGGAAAATGTAGCATGATATTCCATTCTTGATTTTAAATTATTTACCAAATGAAGCTTGTGTACTGATGTAGGTCCTTCAATCAATGATTCAAATGGGTGTTCTTGTCCCAACTGGAGATATGACTGTTGTTAAACAATTGAAATGGATGAGGGATCTACAAGGTAGCATGACATCGGATATATGAGAAAAAAAGGTCACTTTAAGGCCGTTTTCTTTGCTGTAAATTTTCTAGCCAATGATACTTACAATTTTCATGTACTGACTTCAAAGGACCAGTGGCTGAACACCATGATGAAGTGCATTGCGGTAAGATTTTGGTTTAGTTGTCCCAAGTAATGTATGTATCAGTTAATATCTGACTGTATACTCGTGATTGTTGATGCATGCCACTTTAATCACTGATCCATTTTCCTTTTTAAGCTTGGTGCAGTTGAGTTTCTCAGTAAACCACTCTCTGAGGACAACCTCTGGAACCATTATATACAATAATTAATTTCCTGCATACTTGATTAAGATTGTATGAGTGGAATACTTATTATATTGAAATATTCATCATATTTGAATGGCCGAAATATTATATTTTTTACTAGCTTATATCTGTAATTTCATCTTCATTATTGTTGATAAGAAACTCAATTAAGGTATAGAATATATATATATATATATATATATATATATATGTATATATATATATATATATATATATGTGTGTGTGTGTGTGTGTGTGTGTATAGCAACTTAATAATATGAGAAATGTGAGACAGTTAGCATACCCTATCCTATATTATTTTTAATTGGTATATGCTATTGTTTGGTCACTGCAGTAGATATAGGTATAATAAGGAAACTTTGGAAGTAGTGTTGGTACCTCTAATTTCATTGGTCTGTAAAGGCAAAACATATGTGCATTTAACCTTAAAGTAAGTTAATTACATACCTTAAATTCTAACCTTATGTAATATATATAGTTTTACTTCATCTATTTTTCATATGGCTCTCTTAATTAGGATCAAGGTCGATCATGTTGCTTGCTCTTATTTGAAAAGTTCTCTATAGTTTAAGTGAATAAATTTTGTAGTTTTGAATTCATTGTCTGGAGAAAGCATGTAAGTGCTTCAAGTTTTAATAGAGAAATTAGACACATTGGTAGTCACTGGGACTGTATTTGGATGGGGTGGAATGGCAGGGAAGACAATGACAAGGAAAGGCTTCAATTTGGGCTTTGATAAAGTAATTCACTATTACAAAATTTAGAGATTCTATGATGTTTTTAACAGCTTTTCCATTTCAGGACCCACAGTTTTACAAGTTCTTGAAAGAGCATGACAATGAGTTGCTTTAATTCAGTTATGATGATGTAGATGTCAGTATGCTACACTTAGTTTAACTACATTCAGTTATATCTCATTTTTTTTCTTTCCAAAAATTATTAGAGACATTTTTGTGTCAGAGCACAAGGAAATAAATTTAATATGGTTTAGCTTATAGTGGGAAGAACACACCAATGATTACTATTGGAACCTGTAGCAGAGAAGCTCCTTAATATTTTCCTTATGAAACACAGATTTCAGAGCGTGACAAAGATGTGTAATTGGGCACAGTTATAAGTTATTTGAGGCTAAATATGGTGGATTTATCTATTGTCTATATTGAAAATCATTAACATAGCTTATTAAAAAGGATAACACTCTTACCCGCTGGATCCTTGAGGTCTGTTTCTATCAAGATGGGCTAGATGTGGCTACATCACTTAATTTTGAGCTACCCGCTGGATCCTTTGTTACTTTTGATTAATTTAAGTCATTTCAGTGTAGTGATGCTATACACTTCTAGACATGGCAATCTGAGCTCAGTTGTTGCTTGTGTGAGCATCTATATGCCATTATCTTACTTGAATCAATAAAATTGTAGAGTAAAACACAAGAGATCGAGGGTAATTACAGAATAAAACACTAGACATTTCTTATTCATTTTTTGATAAGTTAGTGTGTTTTTTCCTCCACCCGTCTTCTTTTCAACGTGAAAAATAGAGTATTGAGGGTAATTGAAGCATGCAACATTTGAATACCCAATAAAGTAGAATAATAGAAAGAATTTCAATTCATGATTATTGCAGCTTGATATCAACTGACTTTAAGGAGATGCAACAAATGTATTGTTATATCAATAGGATGAAGCCGTATGTATTTGCAAATCACAATAGAAATATTCTATTTCATGCGCACATTAAGGTTTCTGCTGGACATTTTCTGCATTTACGGGAGCAGTTACGAATTGGTGAAGGAGGAGGTTGATGGAACATCTGTAGCTGATATATTCAGGCTCTATGGAGAGCCCTTTTTTCGTAATAAGGAGGTCAGTTGAAAGACACAATGTTTCCTGTTTACGGGTTCCTCACTCAGTCAATGGAATTTTTTTGTTAAGGTCTTTGAATTGTTAGGTTTTTCTAATGAAATCCTCTCATTTTCTTCTATTCAAATTTAATCTGCGCAGAATGTGTACCTTTATAAAGTAAGCCGCAACAAGAAAATCGGAAGCAAAATATTCTAAAGTATCAAATAATGATACAACAATAGCTTCTTCTAATTAATTTGATGGAATGTCTATCCCATATATGTTTCTTTGGATTTACTTAGTGGTTCGTAGGATTTACTTAATTTTTTAAGTTTCTTTGGTCTTGTCTTGATTATTGATTAGAGGGCACAAATAGCAGTATCCCCCCCCCCCCCCCCCATGGTCAGAAACAAAGACCGACATTGCAAATTGATGCCATTGATCTCGGTTCATTGAGATGGAGGGGATCCGATATTGTGGTTTTCAACACTGCACATTGGTGGTCACATTCCAAAACACAATCCAGGTTAGCATTTCTCTTTATATTTTTGACTTTTTAGTAGGCCTTGAAACATTTTGATGATGTGTGCATCA
>PYAF01005011.1:398375-440690 GCA_007407185.1 Glycine tomentella
TATATTTTTGACTTTTTAGTAGGCCTTGAAACATTTTGATGATGTGTGCATCATTCAATGCTTGCATTTTATTCTTTCAGTCTTTTCATCTCTAAAGCAGGGCATTCCAGTGTAGCTGTATCTAAGCTGTGTCCAGCCTCAACACAAGGCTTGGTTGAAGAGAACTGCCCCACCTCAACACAAGGCTCTACTACACCTTAAAGAGAAAATTAGTATCTAGGTACCATTCTTAATTCTTCCTGTGAAAGAAGATGGCTTTCCTTTGTATTTGACCTTGTGATGAGTCTCTCTCAGCAGCTAGCTATATGGAAGTAGCAATCAACAAGTTTAAGTCTAACATAAGAGATTTATTTCTGTAACTTAGTGAATCAAGATTCAACAAGTTTAAGTCTAACAGGAGAGATGTTTGCATTTAGTGTTTAACAATATCTCAATCAAGGTTGACTCGATAGGAGAATAGGTGTTTGAGAAAAAGAAAAGAAAAGAAAAGCTATGGAAGTAGCCAATGCAGTGAAGTTAAACTATTCACAAAGGAATTTGGCAAATGAGTTTTGAATACTGACATAATGATGCCTTTGTTCTTTTCTCTTTTCTCTTTTTCTTTTTTTGCTGATATTATTATAATTTGTGAGTCATATGCCTAATGGAGAAGGTAAAGTATATGGCAAGAGAAATGTAACATTACAAGTGCATACTTATTTTTCATCTTTCTAAGTCAAGGTCAACTTGCTAAGAATGGCTTTAACTCAACCATCAGCAAGTTGTATGTTTCTGTTGGAGTAAGCTATCATGTGCATGCTAACTTTGAAAGAATTTGATTCTGATTGGTTTAGGACTATATAATATCCATGATTAAAAGAATCATATTGCTCGCAGCATATTCACCAGATCTCATAGCATCTAACTGAAATTTTGATCCATGAGAGACTTTCTGGAAAATCAAAGACTAGATACAATTGTCTGGCACATAACTAAAAGAATAGGCTGGTGAAATTCGTGCTTTCCTCTCATTATTATAAATAATAATTATGATGCAGAAAGCTTTCTTATAGCAATGATGGTTTAAAAAGTTTAACATTTGCAATACCATATTTAATCCAGTTTTGTTTCTCCTTTCTTTATACTATGGCTAAAATTTGGCCACATTTGGTAAGCATGTGTTTGTTATTGTTAGCATGCCTGTTTAGTAGTGTCTAATATTAACATTGTTAGCATGCCTGTTTAGTAGTGGTTCCTGACTTGGAATATAGTAGGGAGAAGATGTTTCTGCATAATCATTACTTGTACCTTGTGGTTTTACAATTCTTTGGACCTCCTGTGCTGGTGATTCTCTTTCTTGGATTGTCTCAGATTGATGAAGGTATTTCCTTTATGCCTAAGCCAATTTCTATTTTCAAGAGTAGGAAGCACCTTTATGTTGAGATTGGAACTTTTGTTGTGGCAATGGTTTTAATAATTGCTTTGCCAGCTTCTCAGATGAAAGAATGCTTGTGGGATTTGTGAGAAATAGTTTTCTTGTTCAGTGATATATTTTGTTTGATCTGAGGAATTTGTTTATATTGGCATGCTCATTTCTTTCATTCTTCCTAATCTAGATCAGGGGTACCCACTGTACTCATGGAATTTGGTCTGTAATTCACTCAAATATTTTTTAAAATGAATTTGAAACATAAGAATTGATTACTAAATCAAATCAAATTCATATATGTAATTTTCCTTGAAGAACATAGAATAAGCTTTAGGAGAAATAATTTGTCTTAAAATTTATTGTTTTTCTGTTCCTTGAAGAACATTCTATTTGCTGGAGAAAAAAGAAATTGAATTATAGAGAAGTGTGAAATTGTTCTCTTGTCTCTGCAACTTAAATCCAATGAATGGATGTTAAATTTCTCCAATATGTCTCTAGTTTATTGCATTACTAGTCATAAAACTGTGGTAAAAAAAAAAAGTTTGGCTTGGTGGGTGACACTATGATTGAAACTAAGCAAGTGGCTACCATATTGATTAAAGAAAAGACGACTCTTCCCTCGGGTTATATTTGGTTGCTTGGCTTTGTCCTTTTTTCCTTGTCCTCAGCCTAGACAATAATATGAGTAGCAGAAAATATTTGTTGAGTGATACCCTAGTTCGAAAAGTAATAGAAAAGGAAATGGGGAAGGGTTTGTGGAGAGTTTATTTGTTGCATTTGGGTTTGGATAACTCTGCAACTCTTTCACCATTTTCTGCATAATTTTTTTACATAGATATATCTAAGTGTTAAACAATTTTTGAGTTTATTTATTTGTTTGATGCAAGCTGAGTCTTCATATGAGATTTCTGTGTTGGATTGATGATTAAATCATAATAGAATTTTGTGTTCTTGATTAAATCATAATAGAATTCTGTGTTCTTGACAAATGCATGATCCCAATTATGAAGAGGTAGCTTGGCTTGAGATAGAAGAGTGAGACCAGCTCACTACATGTCTGTGCTTGCATTCTACTACTCCATTTTGGTGATAAATGTGAGGACATATAAGTTTGTGTTGGATACCATGCTCTATCAAGAATTTTGTGAAAGGTCTAAACTCCCTACCCCAATCAGACTGAACAACCTTGATAGAAGTATTAAACTGATTTGCAACCATAGTTTTAAACTGTTTAAAAAAAGTGTCAGATTTATTCTTAAGCAAGTACATCCAAGTGAATCTAGTACTAGGCTACTAGCATCAACAAAAGTAACATGATAGTTAAAACCAGAAGGAGATGAAGAAGGGGCAAGTCCCCAAAAGTCAGTAAAAACAAGATCACAAGGTTTAGCATGGACTGTATGAGAAAGAGAAGATGGAAGTCTACGAGACTTGCCAATACAACGGTGATTATGAAAATCTGTTGGTTCTTTATCATTGTTTAGAATATTGCACAGTTGAAACACAATTTTCATAGTAGTAACACTAAAGTGACCAAGCATAGAGTGCTATGTTGCAAAGGAAGTAGTACTACTAGTAGTTGTATTTTAACAACAATCTTAGCTACAACAACTATTTAATAGAATAGACTGAAAATCAGAGTCACTAGTGACTATGTTTGCACCAGGACTTTGTACAGAACCTTTGACAGTTTTGCAAATATTTGGATAAGGATTGTACTTGGGCACTAAAGCAAGAAGTTGAGGGAATTGATAGAGACCATCACTCCCTACAAATCCTTTAAGCATAACAAGTTTAGAAACCTGTGAATTAACAAGACAGCATGATGAGTGAAACTCAAAAAACACATCATTATCCTTGCATCGTGTGCCTGTTTTCTCTGCAGCATAGTGTTTTGAATAGTTTTGTGTAGTGTCCTTCGTCTCATCAAGCCTCATGCGTAATTTGGTGATGTCTCTCACTGCTTTTGAACTCTTGGATTTTCTTTTCGTTTCTATCACACTTTCTTTACAGTTATGAGCCATTAGTTTTTCAATTTTATTCTCCGTGATTTCCACTTGGGGCCTTACAGGCAAGTTTGACAATGGATGTTGGTACAATGTCTGCAAAGAATTTCACAAGCACACTTTTCAGCTTTTTGAATTTCATAAGCACAGTTCAATGGCACCTTTTTCATTTTTTAAAGGAATAATTAAACGTGATTGTCTGCTGGAGTAATGGTTGACTGTCTAGGGTTTAGTTCTTAGTGTTTAAAATTTTCCTTCTGTTTATTTTGTGATAGGAATTCTTTTTTGGTATCTCTTTTTTCTGAAATTCCTGTAATGGGTTGGTATAGGAGGTTGTTCTATTCTCATGCACAATTGGAATTGCCAAATGAGTGATGCAAAAAATAACAAGGTAGCTAGCCAGGGAGTGCCCTCGGTCACATAAGAAAACCAGCACTTGGTTGATGCAAAATGTAGGAGGTTGTTCTATTCTAACTGTTAACTGGTCATGGCCTTGCCCCCATGATGAAATGCAGTCATGGGTAGAAGCCCCTCAGTGTGTTGTTGTTGCTGGTGTTTGAAATGTCATGTAAAATACACAATTTGTTGCTGGTGTTTGTATTATAACATCTATTTGCTTAACAAGTGTTGATCTTGTGGTTGAGAATTACAGTGGTGAATTTGGGCTTTCAATATATATAATAATATATAACATTAGTATGTTGTCTTTAGTTTTTGAATATAGGTGCATAATTTTTTAATATAGGTGTATTGGTAAAAGGATACATTTATTAAAAAAAAAAAATCCAATCGGATACGAGGACGGTTTTGGGAAAACCGTCTTCGTATCCTATTTTACAAAAAAAAAAAAACCAGAGGAAACAAAGACGGTTATTCCAAAAACTGTCTTTATATGTGCACATACGAAGACGGTCTTTTCTAGAAAAAATCGTCTTTGTATGCTATTTTACAAAAAAATAAAAAATAAACAAACTAGAGGAAACAAAGACGGTTATTCCGAAAACCGTCTTTGTATGTGCACATACAAAGACGGTTTTGGAAAAACCGTCTTCGTATCCTATTTTACAAAAAAAAAAAAAACAAACTAGAGGAAACAAAGATGGTTTTGGGAAAGACAGTCTTTGTATGTGCATATACAAAGACGATTTTGGGAAAAACCGTCTTCGTATCCTATTTTACAAAAAAAAAATAAAAAATAAACAAACTAGAGGAAACAAAGATGGTTATTTCGAAAACCGTCTTTGTATGTGCACATACAAAGATGGTTTTCGGAATAACCGTCTTGGTATCCTATTTTACAAAAAAAATTAAATAAACAAACTAGAGGAAACAAAGACAGCTTTTCCAAAAATCGTCTTTGTATAAGCATATTCAAAGACGGTTTTAGGAATAACCGTCTTCGTATCTTCTGTAAAAATAAAAAATAAACAAAATAGAGGAAACAAAGACGGTTATGGAAAAAATTGTCTTTGTATGTGCACATACAAAGATGGTTTCTGGAAAAACCGTCTTCATATGTAGTGTTTAAAATAAAACAAGAGATACGAAGACGGTTTTATAACCGTCGTCGAAAGTTTCAACATACTACGATACGCATAACAAAGACGATTCGAGAACCGTCGTCGTATATGTCGCCTGTAGTAGTGTCTTTATTTCTTTTAGGTTAATAGATTTTAGCTTATTAGAACTTAACATTTATAACAATATATAATATAATGGTGATAAGTTTTTTTATCTCCACTTTTCTTTAGATGCAACTATACGATCAACTGTACGGGATAACTTACTCGCATCATGTCATAACTGAATTGTTTTACCCATTCTCTCTACATTTCAGCTACCTATTTTACCTTTTAATTGACATAATATAACTACATACTCCTTTTTTCTATTTAATTAACGTTCCCCCTTTCTATATTTTATTTAAAAGAATGTTGGGGCACAGAGTGCCTCAATTTTTCATAGTATATTTTATTTTTCGTAGTATAATATTATTTCTTTAGTTTAAAAACAAATCCATTTTAAAAATAAATTCGCTTTGCATCTCATTCTTTCTCGGCCGCATATTAATTTATTCATGCAAAAGTACCACGTATGTTTTTTCGTACAGTAAAATATATATATATATATATATGGGATTCTCTTATGCCGGGTCTGGAAATGAATTTCGAACTGAAAGTATGAATATACAATTTACCACGAGCGAGAACTAGAAACATAATAAGATAAGCAAGCGAAAGGTTAGAATGATTTAAATAACGTACAAACGCCGAAGAAAACAGAGAGATCCCACATTCAATGGTTATAATATATTTGAGTCCCCAGAAGACCAAATACTGTGTAACCACGTGACGGGTCACTGTTGTAAGCCAAATTATCTCATACTCTTCTTAGGTTCAATTAAAATCCAAACCAATACCTATTTCAATATACTTTTCACGTTTTTTTTTTCTTAATTTTAAGTTAGTGTAAAACATTTATATTATTAATCAATTAAGCGTTGCTAACTTGCTATATTGTGTAAGAAAAATATGCATGTCATTTATGCACTACACCATTAAAACTATTTTTGTCTGTCAAGAGTGATCTTTTTTGTTTCATGAATTAGTTTGATATATAGCGAGATGAGGACCTGTGATACCTCCATCAATAAGATTACCTCATCGGAAGAGTTTCTCATCCACAACGTTAGGATAAGATATTTGTTGCTTTACCTTGTGTTCTTTCTTGTCCTTCTAGCTGTTATTAATTATGAAGGAAAGAGTATAACTTGCACTTACAAAAATTTGACTGCCGATGGCTACAAATCTTCGATACAGTCATTGGCTCAAAGCTGAGTAGAAACAGTAAAAATACGACAAGATATAATAAATATTTTATTACAGTTAATTGACAGATAAATTTCTACCACAGTTATTTGAAACATAATAGGATCGATGAGATCTTTATCTTTATATATAAAGAGAAATGTGAAAGAAATTTTGGGATTTAAAAACAATGATGGGTAGTTTTGGAAGAAAATAAAAGAAAACGAGGAGCACCATAAATGTACATTAGGTTCCACTTTTTTATTATTACACATTCCATATTTTTTCCCTTAATTTTAGTCTTAATTATTTTAACGTTACATTACATAATTTATGAGCAGTACACCTTGATTCCACATTACTTTCCATTTTTTTTATCATTACACGTTCATTTTTTTTGCCTTAATTATTTTATCATTACGTTACATATTTATTTTAGCTTTAATTGTCTATCAATGCAAACATAATATTAATCTTATATAAATAACGTGGTTTAAGACAAATTTTTCTTTATCTTTATATATATATATATATATATATATATATATATAAAGAAAATAGGCAGGATAGTTTTAGGAAACAAATGAAGTGAGGATAACTTTAGGAAAATAGTTTGAATAATTAATTAAAAAAGCAATATTCTTTAATTTATTGGATAAAAAAATGTTTGACTGGCGAATTTCTTTACATGAGAAAGAAAGAAAATTTAAATTTGATTTAACGTATTGTGGGCTATAATCCTATATACAATATTTTTTTTATTGTTGGGTCACTAAGATCCCATTATACCTAATTGTAAGGTTGTGCAAAAAAATTCATATCGATAAAATAATCCATATTCAATCCAATCTAATCCAGTTTAAATCCATTTAAATGGATTAGTTTCATATCCAAATATAGTTTTTTAGATTTTAAATTCAATCCAATTAATTGGATATGGATTAGATATTTGTTTGGATTTTTAAATCCCATACAATTTTTTTGACAATGACGGCTAGGATTTTTTTGCCAACTTTGTTAGGAACCATTTTTTGGTCGATGTCGTCTAAAGTTATTTTGGTCGACCTCAACTAATGATGATTTTAAGTGGTCATTGTTTAGCCTATTTTTTAGTTAATGTTGGTAAGGTTTTTTTGCCAACATTGATTGAGACTATGTTTTGACCGATGACATCCAAAGTCTTTTTGGCTGACATCAGTCGAAACTATTTTTTAGTCGATGTCAGCTAGGTATTTTTGTCGATGTTCGTCGAGATTATTTTCTTATTAACATCAGGTAGGTTTTTCGCCCAATGCCGACTAGGTGTTTTTGGTTGACGTCAGATGATACTATTTTTTGGTCGACATCAGCTAAAAAGCATCATCGACCGACATCAGCCAAAAAAACCCAGTTGACGTCGACCAAAATATTCCTGCAATTGACGTTGATTGAAAAAACCCTAGTTGATATCAACAAAAAATATCCCTAGCTAACGCCAGCCAAAAGAAATAGTCATGTTAATGTTGGCCAAAATTAGCCTTGGCAAAACAGGTTAGGCCCGACGGGCCGGCCCATATAACTCACAAAAAAATGTGGGTTGGGTTGGAAGTTGAAGTCCACATTGAATAAACGGGTCGGGCCCAACCCGGCCCACAAAAAGTGGGCTAAAAATGGGCCCAGGCTGGGCCAGCCCACCGGGCTCCCAACCCACAAAAAAATAATATACCAGGCAGTCCAGGCATGGTCCAATCACCAATGGTCCATGCAGTACATGATGCACGTTCCACTTCAATGATCAGTCAATCAGTCATTGCTTTTTAGTTTTTACTTTGGACTTTGGTCTCTTTTATTTTACTCATTTAGTCATTTTGCTTTACTAGTTGTGGCTGCCTCTACCTTCTAGCTCTAAGGCTGTAATAAAAACAAAAAAAAAATAGAAAGATAAGAGACAAGACTTGAGACTTGAGTGGTTCACAACAATTCACTTCACTTTCACAGTTTCACTCAAACTGAAACCTCACGCCGGACACGCCCTAAGCCCCTGACCTCAGTGTAACCATGTTTGTGGACTGTGGTCCTGGACTGTGGAAAGCTTTTTGGTGGAGAAGAAACCGGAAACGAAAGCGAAAGAGGGAACGTCACGAGCTCACCTTCGTCAACGTCGCGAGCTCGGAGCTTCCGCCTGGCGCCCCTACACTGACCGTCGTCCGTCGGCCATCTCGAGGTTTTGTCTAGCTCTGGCAGTGGTGAGTGGGATGCTTCATAGACCATGTTATTTCAATCAAAAGATGCGTTGGTGAATTTGTATTATTTCAGTTTGTATGGAAGTCGTGAACGGGATGCTTCATAGATCATCTTATTTTCCTTACAAAGTCATTAATTGGCTTTAGAAGTAAAGTTTTTTTTGCAATTCCTAGTACTTGACTGCCTTAACCATGCTCGAATCACCCCTTTGATTTATCTGAAGGATATGTGTTTTTCAGTGTCCTTAAATAATTAGTGTGGATGGATAAATCTGTTTTTGGGCACTCCAAGGCTTTTGTTGCAATAAAGTGAAAATCTTCACATCTTATCTTAATATATTGATTAAGAATGGCTTTTGTTCCAATCAAGTTAAAATCTTTGTATCTTATCTTAATATATTGACTAGGAATGTAGATGACCATCTACGATGCTTAGATACCAGGACCCAGGTGTAATGTAATTCATTTAAAATAACAAAGATACTACCTGAAAGTGAAACTGTCCAAACACGTTCAACATGTGAAAATCTCATAATTACATGATGCCAATAAAAAAGTAAATAAAAATTTATAGGCTGGTCAACATGTGACACAAAAACCTTAACCAACGTCAGCCAAAATCTAGTCACCATCGATGTTGATCGAAAAACTCCTACTCAATGTCGGCAAAAAAATATCATCGACAACCATTGACTAAAAAGCCTAGCCGACCTCAACCAAAAATTAACCTTACCTAAGATCGACTAAAAACATCCTTGACCAATGTCAACCGAAAATGCACTGATTGATGTTAGCCAAAATAGTCTTGGTTGATGTCGGTCTAAAAATATCGGGACCGATATTTGTCGAAATTGCCCTGGTGGAGGTAGGCCAAAAATACATTAACTAAGATCGATCGAATATAATCTTGACAAAGGTTGGATGAAAATAGCTCTTAAATGGACAGGTATTAAGTCTTCACTTTTTAGCATTTAATAACTAAAATTTGTAAAAAAAAAAAAATATCTTTATAACATTTAAGTGGATATAAATTGGATATGACCAAATCCATATCCATTTAAATGGATTGGATATTGAATCAAAATTGTTTTTAAAAAGATATGGATATAGATTTAAAATCCAATCCATTTAAATAGATATGGATTGGATTTTTAATCAAAATTGTTTTTAAAAAGATATGGATATAGATTTAAAATCCAATCCATTTAAATAGATATGGATTGGATTCTTAAAAATTCAATCCATGGCCACTCCTACCTAATTGGCCCAATACTGGTATCAACCCACATATTCCATATTTACTTAAGAATCTATTTTGGGCATATTTAATTAATCACTTTAATTTATCCAGTATATATTAAATAGCATAATATAATTATTAATACAATATGTAGCACATAATAATGTTAGGAAATTTAATTTTCTAACAATCTTCCACTTGGGCTACATATTGACCTGAGAATTATATCATATATCTTTAGTGCGCAATTGTATGCTATTTATCCTTAGATTATTCCTCATATAAAATTTGGTTCATCTCCTATGTCGATATGAGATCATGGCGTCTTTTGTCATTGTTAGACGTAAATAAACCTTTCATGATCATCACACCAATATATTCAATGACATAAATCAAGTATGGATGAGTGACATGGAAATTACATGCAATGTGATCTCTACCATGCCTATTTCCAATTGGTCCTTCTTTAGTCCTTATGAGATCAATCCTTAATTTTCTGCATACAAAAGTAGAAACACAAGCACAAAATATACACATTCAAAGGGAAAATAACATCAAAATCCTTACTCTACAGAAAATAAACATATAAATATTTTTACATAGAATACCAATATAAAGAACTCACACTAAACCATAGTTTCATCAAACAAAAAAAAATACCCATATGAGCAGTATGCTCGTGAAACACCTTAGGCACTAAGCCTTTAGTAAGCGGATCCGCAAACATGAAGTTTGTCCCTATGTGTTCTATGGTCTATGGAAATCTGACCACTATGGACTCTTTCTTTAACAACCAAAAACTTTATATCGATGTGTTTCAATTTTGAAGATCTTTTTTTATTGTTGGAGTACAACACTGTTAACTTACTATCATAATAAATCTTTAGCGGCATTTCAACACCACTTACTATACGCAACCTTTTTACAAAAATTCGCAGCCATACCCCATGGTTGAATGCCTCAAAACAAGCTACAAATTGAGCGGCCATAGTAAAGGAAGCTCCGAGTGTCTGCCTAACACTCTTCAAAGAAATAGCTCCTCCAGCCAACATGTAGACATAACTTGACATGGATATTTTACTATCTTGGCATCAAGCAAAATCAGAGTCAGTATACCCGATGATCTCTAATTCATCTGATCTCCGATATGTGAACATGTAATCCTTTGTTCTCTTTAAATAACGCATAACCTTTTTAGCTGCTTTACAATTATTAGACTTCCTACAACTGATGCATAGGGAATCTTTTCCATTTCCATTGTCTCAAGTTTTTCTTTGGGCATTGTTCGAGATTAAACTTATCTCTTTTAGATATGGGTGTATCTCTTGATACACAATCTTTCATGCCAAATCTTTCCCAAAATCTTTTCAATATAGTTTTTTTGTGACAACCCAAAGATACCTCAAGAACGATATCAGAGTATCTGCATTCCTAGTACAAAATAGGTGTCACTAAGATCTTTCATCTCAAAATTATTAGTGAGAAATTTTTATGTTTCGTGCAATAAGCCTATATCGCTGCTGGCAAGTAATATATCATCGACATATAAAATCAAGAAGATAAATTAACTCCTACTAAATGTATGATATACACAATCTTGCACCATGTTAACCTCAAAATCATAAGAGATTATAACTTGATGAAACTTGTGATATCATTAACAAGAAGCTTGTTTGAGACCGTAGATGTTTTTCTTTAACTTACAAACCATAGACTTTGAATCTCGAAAAACAAAGTTTTCTGGCTAGGTCATATAAATTGTCTTATCAATATTGACATTGAGAAACATTGTCTTAACATCCATCTAATGTAACTCTAAGTCAAAATGAGCCCAAGTGCCATAATTGTCCTAAAAAAGTCTTTCGAAGAAATCGAAGAAAAAATCTCTTTATAATTTATGCCTTCCTTTTGAGTGAAACCCTTAGCAACGGGATGAGCCTTATATCTTTCAATAGTACCTTTTGAATCCATTTTTGGTCTTAAATTTCCATTTACAACCAATAGATTTCACACCTTAAAATAACTCGACAAGATCCCAAACGTCATTATTTTTCATGGATTTCATTTCATCCTTCATGGCATCGATCCAATTATGAACATTATAAATTTATAAGACTTGTTAAAGGTTGATTGGGTCATCTTCCTTAAAGCCTAAAATATTATCATGCTCTTGGAGAAAAATAATATAATCATCTGAAATTGTACTTCTCCTATCTCTAGTGGATCTTCTTAATGGAACTTCTTGAGGTTGTTGACTTTGTTCAATAGGTATTATTGGGAAATTTCATTGTTGTCTTTTTCTGGAATTATGTTAGTAATAAGAGTCTGATCATTAGTTGTTTGTACTAGAGTTACATCTTGAATGATGACAATGCATGGAAAGAAAAAAAAAACTATCTTCCTCAAAGACAACATTTCTTACTTTATCTTTCCTTTAAAGTCAACATCCTCGAGGAATCTCACATTTTCCGTCCCAAAAAAGGATCTCGTAGTTGGATCGTAAAACTTGAAGCCCAAGAGCATTCAACATGTCCAACAAAATAACAGCTAATAGTTCTTGGGTCCAACCTTCTTTCATTAGGCTTGTAAAGCCTTGCTTCAGTTGGACAACCCCAAATATGTAAATGCCTTATGCTAGGTTTCTTTCTTGTCATTGCCTTAGTGAGAACCTTATTAAGGATATAAACTACAGTCTTTAATGCTTCTCCTCAAAGTGACTTAGATAAAGAAGAATGACTAATCATGTTTTCTCACAATATCCTTAAGAGTCTTATTCCTTATCTCTGCAACACCATTCATGCTAGGTTTGTTTGGCATTGTATGTTGCGAGACAATTCAACATTTCTTTAAAAAGTTAGCAAAGGGTCCTGGACGTTGTTCTCTTGATCCATTAGATCTACCATAATACTCACCACCACGGTCAGATCTAATAACCTTAATTTTCTTGCCTAGTTGAAGCTCAACTTCAGCCTTATATTGTTTGAACATATCCAGAGATTGTGACTTCTCATGAATCAAGTATAGGTAATCATATATTGTATAGTCTATGAACATAATAAAATATTGTTGACCATTCCAAGAGGCAGTAGGAAATGACTCACAAATATCTATATGAATTAGTTCTAAGACATTAGTGGCTCTAATGATATCTATTTTCTTTATTTTTGTCTGTTTCCCCTTAATATATTCAATACAAACTTGAAAATCATTCATATAAAGGGATCCAAGAATTCCATCATCCACAAATCTCTTAATTCTCAATTTAGAGATATACCTAGGCGCTTGTGCCAAAGAGTAGCATAATTGTCATTTAATTTTGAATTTGTAACTTGCAACCTAGAGTGCAAAATTTCATTATCAAAAGTAATAGTATCAAGCATATAAAGATTATCAATTAAAGAACCAGTACCAAGAACATTTTAATTTAGAAAAAAGACTAACTTTATTATTTCTAAAGGAACAAAAATAACCATATTTGTCCAAACTAGAAATAGAAATCAAATTTTGTCTAAATGTCGATGCAACGTAAGTATCAATCAAATCTAAATAAACACCAGTCTTTAATAATAATCTGAATTTCCCAATAGCTTCCACTAAAGCTCTCTTGTCATCGCCCACAAATATGTATCTTTTAGCATCATTTGGCGGTTGGCTCCACATGCAACCCTACATAGACATACTTATGTGAGTAGTATCACTGGAATCTACTCACCAAGTATTTTTAGGTACAAAAGCTAAATTAACTTCAGAACAAACAAAAACGGGAGTCTTACCCTTCTTTTCATGCCATGCAACATAGTTGGAACACTATTTCTTCATGTGTCCACTCTTATTACAAAAATAGCAGGTAAATTCCTTATCCAGCTTCTTTTGCTTCTTTAGCATGGGTGATTGATCTTAGTGTCCATAGCTCTCTTCTTTATCTTATTATGAGAGGTTCATGCCAAGTGAACACTATCAGTCTTTTGTCGCTGAATCCTTTCTTCTTCTTGCACATAGTGAGCAATGAGTTCATTAAGAGTTCATTTATCCTTTTGTGTATTGTAACTCACTACAATTTGACCATATTGTGCAGGATGAGAAATGAAAACCAAGTGCACAAACAATAATCAAAAGTCTTTGGCCCAAAAATATCAATTTGTAAGTGGTACTCTCAACGCAATAATCAAAGATTGACAATAACTCATGTCAAGCTATAGTCTTCCTTTGGGATGACTATTGCTTACATGAAAATCCTTATAATAGTCACATATTTATCGCAAAGAAGACCACCAGATCACGAAGTTTATCCAGGTGATATTTTTTATTTACATGAGATCTTTTAACAAATATACTCATCTTTATATTTCACAATAAAATATTATCCACAACAGATGTTACTTTGACAACAATATTGTTTCAACCAATTTATTATAAAATACAAGACAATTAAAAGCAATAATAATTAAATAAAAACATAAATCAAATTTTATTTTATTTAATTAAATGTCTAAGTTCCTTAATTTATTGGTTTTAATTTTGTAAACAGGATTATAATAAAATTACCCAAAATTTATCATAATGGATTGAATGTCATTCATGATAATAATCACTAGAAATATAAAACGATATCACATGTATAATATTTCGTTACATACAATATCACTAGAAAATATTTCGTACAATATTACGTACAATATCACTAGAAAAACGATGGTTACGTACCATATTCCGTTAACAATCAGTTTTTTTCGCATCAAACAAATTGTAAATTTGATTCATATATCACTAGAAAATTGATGCACAACAAAGCGTCAAAATTAGACAATAAAATTGCATCACTGTGTAATCAAAGAAAAGGAAAAAAAAAAAGTCCCAGCAAATTGTTTTGACACAAAACCCATAGCACATTTTTCTAATAAAAGCTTTTTCAATTATATATAACAATAACCCACAGGATCACGTCAACCTCAAATCACGGTTTTCGATATGCATAAAAGACGAACCTTTTTCTAGCACCTATTTCTATTGCAAGTCACCATTAATGGTACATATACATATAATGTGAATGACCAACAACAAGGATTTTGTGAAACCATATTGAAATTGATATAGGCAAGAAATGATGCAAGTCTTATCAAGAAAACTAAATCTAATAATTTCTCGATAATTCAATATGATACGACTCTGATACCAATTGATACAGGCAAGAAACGATGCAAGTCTTCATATCATCCACTGATCTGGCCCAGTCACTATCAGAATATCCCTGCAACTTAAACTCCTGAATTTTGCAAAACTTAATTCCATATGAATGAGTACCTTTCAAGTATCTTAACACCCTCTTTGCAGCTACCATGTGCAACTCACTTGGACAAGAAAGAAATCTAGACAAGACACTTACAACATACATAATGTCTGGTCTAGTTGCAGTGAGATACATAAGGTAGCCAATTAAACTTTTATAAACTCTTTCATCTGTAGGTTCTGATCCATCTTTCTTTTGAAGCTTTTCCTTCTGACCCATTGGAGTACTTACACTCTTGCACTCCTCCATATTGAATCTCTTCAGGATCTCCTTCAAGTAGTTCTTTTGATAGATAAAAATTTCATTTTGAGTCTGCCTAACCTCCATCCCCAGAAAATAAGACATCTCACCAAGATCAGTCATTTCAAAAATTTTCATCATTTCTTTCTTAAATTCAGTAATCTGAGAACTATTACTCCCTATCACCAACATATCATCCACGTAAAGAGACACCACCACTAAGTCAGATACTAACTTCTTGACATATAAAGTGGATTCACTAAGACTTTTCTCAAAACCCAAACCCAGCAAGTGCTCATCCATCTTGTTGTACCATGCTCTGGGAGCTTTCCTCAAGCCAAAGAGAGCTTTTCTCAGTAAATACACCTTCTCCTCCTGACCTGGTGTGACAAAACCTTCTGGCTGCTCAACATAAATCTCCTCCTGCAACACTCCATTCAAAAATGCATATTTCACATCTAACTGATACACTTTCCATCCTTGTTGAGCTGCCAAAGCAAGAATCATTCTAATTGTATCCAGTCTTGCAACAGGAGCAAAAGTTTCTGAGAAATCCACTCCCCAAACCTGTGCATATCCCTTAACCACCAACCTAGCTTTATGCTTATTTATTGAGCCATTAGGATTGAGTTTGGTCCTAAAAACCCATTTTACTCCAATCACCTTTTTGTCTTCAGGTCTCTCTACTAGTTCCCATGTCTGGTTCTTTTCTATCATAGTCAACTCTTCCTTCATAGCATTCATCCACTTCTGATCATTTTTAGCTTCCTCATGACCTGAAGGTTCCAAAACAGCCACATTACACCTCTGATATATATCATTTAGAGATCTGGTACCTCTAACTGGAACATCATCTACCAACTCATCAGATTCCAGCAAGACCTACTTGTGTTTGGCTTGTGACTCATCAGTCCAGTCCCAATGCTCATCTTCTAGGAACTGAACATCTCTACTAATGATCACTTTTTTTTGTCTCTGGTTGATAAGTCTTGTAGGCTTTTGACACTAGACTGTAACCAACAAAGATCCCAGGTTCAGCTTTCTCTCCTAGCTTGTCTCTCTTGACCTGTGGAATGTGAGAAAAACAAAGACAGCCAAACACCTTCAAATTTCCAAGAAGTGGCTTAAAATCAAACCAAGCTTCAAAAGGTGTCTTCTTCTCCAATACCCTTGTAGGCAGTCTATTCAACAAAAAAACTGATGTGTTTGCTGCTTCTGCCCAAAATTCTTTTGGTAGATTCTTCTCATGCAGCAGACACCTAGTCATCTCCATAATGGTTCTATTCTTTCTCTCACTGACTCCATTTTGTTGTGGAGAATAAGGAGCAGTAAGTTGATGCTCAATTCCAGCTTCTTCACAGAAAGAATTAAACCTCTGTGAAGTGTATTCTGTTCCATTATCAAATCTGATGACCTGAATTTTGCAGCCACTTTGGGTCTCAACCCATCTCTTAAACTTCAAAAACACCTCAGCAACTTTTGACTTTTGTTTCATGAAGTAAATCCAGCACATTCTGATATAATCATCAATGAAAATAAGAAAATACCTGCTGCCATTTAGTGAAGGAGTCACTTGAGGAGCACAAAGATATGTATGAATCAACTACAACTTCTCTGTAGCTCTCCAAGTGGTTTCTTTGAAGGGAAGTCTTGTCTGCTTGCCCATTAAACAAGCCTTGCACCTTGTGATATGCTCTTCCAGGGTTGGTAACCCCCTTGCCATTTCATTCCTCTGCATGAATAACAAGCTTTTGTGATGAAAGTGCCCTAGCCTTTTGTGCCATATCTCTGAATCATTGGCCTGACACTTGAATGCCACCTGCTCCTCCTCAAGAGGATTTAGAGAAAAACTCTTATGTTGCATCTTTATTTTGAACAGCTTCTGACCATTGGAGTCAAAGATCAAACACTTCCCTTTTTCAAATGTCACTTTAAATCCCTTTTCTACCAACTGCCCCACACTCAACAAATTCTGATCAATATCAGGCACATACATCACACCAGAAATCAACTTAGTTCCAGCATAACTCTCTATTGCTACAGTCCCTTTACCTTTCACTTCTAGGAACTCCCCATTTCCAATTCTCACTCTTGACTTCAATGACTTGTCAAGGTCTCTAAATAGCTTTTCATCACTTGTCATGTGGTTTGTGCAGCCACTATCAACAAGCCAACTGTCACATGGAGTACTAGAGGAGAAACAAGAGGCAACAAACAGTTGATCTACCTCATGTTGGACTGCAGGATGTGCCTCACCTTGCTATTGATTTCCTTCCTCTTTGCAAAACATCTCAATGTGTCCAAGTCTATGACATTTTCTACACTTTATATCTGGCCTCTTCCAACACCTAAAGTGTGGATGATTCTGTTTTCCACAGTGCTTACATGAGGAATACCTGTTCCAACTATTCTCTCATACAGCAGTTTCTGAACCACTACCGCCGTTTCCTTTATGCCCTTTCCACTTCTTGCCTTTCCCTTCTACATTATGCTGTTCTTTGGCCTGCAAAGCTCCTTCTGTACTTCCTTCAAGCCTTATTAACCTTCTCTGCTCTTGTGCTTGGAGGGCATGTAGCACTTCTGCAAAAGTAATTTTCAACAGATCTTTTGTGTTCTCCAAGGAAGCAATAGATGCTTCGTACCTCTCTGGCACTGTTACCAGAATTTTCTCAACAATTCTGGAATCTGCAAAATTACCGCCCAGTAACTTTATCTTGTTGGCAATGTCCAACAATTTGTCTGAGTATTCCTTGATTGTGTCAGACTCTTTCATCCTTTGAAGTTCAAATTCCCTCATTAAGTTAAGCACCTGCATGCTTCTAATTCTTTCATCTCCAGCATATTCCGCCTTTAGATAGTCCCAAATCGTTTTTGCCGATTTGAGAGTAATGACCCTAGTAAAGATGGTTGTAGAGATACCAGCAAAAATGCATGATTTTGCCTTTGCTTTTCGACTTTTTTTCTCCTTATGATTCTTGATTTGGGCCATTGTAGGATTGTCCGGTAGTGGAAGGATTTCATAATCCTCTTCTACAGCTTCCCAAAGATCCAAAGCCTCTAGGTAAGCCTCCATTTTGATGGCCCAAAGATCATAGTTTTCCCATTGAAAACTGGAAGAGCTACTTTGGAAAAACTTGTTTCAGAATCCATTTCACAGGTCCCATAAGAAATAAGCTCTTGATACCAATGTTGATATTTGTAGAAGAGAAAAAAAGAATGACAGCAGAAACTATATTTTATTCAGAAGCAGCGTAAATTGAATACAAGCTAATCCTTTTTATAACCACCTGTTGCACACTAACAAACTAATATCTTATTCCAAAAAAATCAGTAACAAACTAACTGAATAACAAAATGAGATAAACATTCCTATACTATAAAACTGACTAAAAAATCAAAAACTAATCAACTCCTAAAAAATAGGACTTCAACAGTAGCCTTGATACATCAACAACACTAGTTATTGTTTTTATTTCTCTTACTTCTGCTAAACTTTTACTAGTTTTTATTTCCACACCTCCTTTTCTGCAGTGGTCAAGTTGAGAAAGAATTTGGAGTGGAAGTTGAAGCTATTGGTCATGTCCGAAATAAAAAAAGGGTTCGACTTTTGGGGTACTGCATTGAGGGGACTCACAGGTACCATTGGCTCATATACTACTGGAAACTATTCTGCTTTATGTTATGTAATTACAGGATTATGTCGGGTTGATTTAAGAAGGAAAACAATTATTCTTGTGACTCATCAAGTTGAAATTATTTTAAAGTTGATAAAATGTTGGCAGGTGTATGCAATTTTAGGTTATGGAAAGACTAAAAATTACTCAATCGGGTAGTTATGAAGATCTGTTGACCGTAGTAACAGCCTTTGAACAGCTTTTGAGTGCTCATAGAGAGGCAATTGCAGGGATAGAAAAAGTAGTGCACGCGAAAGAGAAGTTGAAAATGTGGTTGATCAGGTACCTAGATATTGATTCCACAACATGGTTTGGACTCGAGGAAACTGCTGGCTTTTCTTTGGCTGTTCACATCACGTCAGTCCGGTACCTACCTTATTCTTCTTTTCTCCTTAACTGCTTCTTTAGGGTAAGGAAAAAGTTGTCATGAAACATAACCAATAAATTATGATTTATGACTAAAGTTTTTTCTTACGGTTTACAGTGGTTCAAATCTCAAAAAGGGAAGAAACCAGTTAGGATATTGCCTCTTCAATCACCAAAGAAATCTGCTGAAAGTCAAATGATTGCTAGTCAGCATCATTCATCAAATAGTGAAAATTTGCGAGACTTTAAAGTTGCTATCTCTGGATTACCTAATGACTCTATTGTATTACTTATTTCCATTTTTTCTTTTAACATTTATTTTTCACCCCCTTTCCCCCATAAACATTATGAGAGATAGTCATGTTTGAATTGGATTTCTAGTATTTTGTACTCCGCTTCTAAGGTGGTTTTACGGTCGGAATGGAAACGCAAAATTGATAGCATAGGTGGGTTGTTTCATGCAAAAGTAAACAAAGGTATCTGCTGCAGTGACCAATTTATGAAAATTAAAATTCCAAATTTTTTTTGCCTCTTGTGTACAATTTTTGTAATCTTTTACGTGACTTGTTTGCTTGTAGATATTAAACTGCTTGGTGGATCACTCAATGATGAAGCTGAGATGCAGAAGGCAAGGTATGGTGCTCTCAAATGTCAATCTCAACTTTATTTGATTAATTTTAATATCACTGACTTGGAAGAATTTTTTATCTATAAGAGGATAAAAAACCAATAGTCAGAGAGTTTTTGTTTGACTGCGTAGAAAGAAAGAAAAGACTTCCATTTGATATGTACAAGGTTGAAATGATTGGCGAGACTTCTAGCATGGTCACCATTAAAGTGAAGGGACATAGTACTGTTCATGAGGCTTTTGGCCTACAGGATTCCGGCCACATACTTGAGGAAGGGAAAAGCATATATAACACAACTTTGAATATGTCTGATTTGTCTACTGGTATTAACAGGTGGGTTCATTATGTTTTAATTTCCTTTTCTCGGTATATACAAAAGAGCCTCTTTTTTTATGTGATTTGTTTTTATTTAATTGGTGAATCTCCCATCGTGCTTTGAATGTACTATCAACCTTTTTCCACCTCAACTGAGGTTTTCTTTGTATACCCAGGCTGAAACTCCTAGAACTGCTGTCCAATGTTTTGAATATGCTCACTTGATTAAGTGGAATGAGGTAAATCTCCGTTCATTCTTTCTGTGAATTTTGTAATGTCCATTATATAAACCAAAATTTAATGTATAGGTTCCTGGTAGAGTACGTGGCTTTTGATCCTGACAACCCTGAGCATATGAAATGGGTTTATGAAGAGGTAACCACTATTTCATAGTGAGTTTTTAGACAGTGTAATGTACATTTTTAGCCCATTGATCAGTTACAAGTTTAACTATTTATGTTTTATAGGCTGTCTAAGAGGGCTGAGCTTTTTGCCATTCCTGGAGTTACTTATACTGAAGTGGCAGGATTTGAAAGGTACAAGGACTGTCTTGTGTGTGGTCCTGGTATACGTATTGAATTAGACACTTCAATCACATGGCAAAAGTTTTTTTTTTTTTTTTTATAATTATTTATTATATATATATATATATATATATATATATATATATATATATATATATATATAAGTTGCTGATTATCTATGCCGCAAATGTCAATTCCTTTCTGTCTTTATAATTTAAAGATATACAGACCTTGAAAATGACAATGGATACTATTGTATACTCAAAACAATATGAGTAGCACACAAATCAAGAGAGGAGGTGAATTAGTTCTTCTTAACCAATTAAAAATCTCTTTAACAATAAGAGTTTAAAGGATTGTATCACACACACACACACAATATAAGTTGCTGATTATCTATGCTGCAAATGTCAATTCCTTCTATCTTTATAATTTAAAGATATACAGACCTTGAAAATGGCCATGGATACCTATTGTATACTCAAAACAATGAGTAGCACACAAATCAAAAGAGGGGGTGAATTAGTTCTTCTTAACCAATTAAAAATCTCTTTAACAATAAGAGTTTAAAGGATTGTATCACAAATGAAACTTACGAAGCTTTTTAATCAATCAAGCTTCAATCTTTATACAATTCAATTATAACAAGAATGTTTCTGTTGACTATGAAAAAGTTATCCAATTGAATGACAATCAATAATCAAAAGAAAAGATTAAAGAAGAAGTAATTATCAACACAAAAACTTATACTAGTTCATTTCTCAATCCAAGAGAAGCTACATCCAGTTCTAACCAACTAGTTAGGATCTAACTATTTGCAATCTGTTTCTTACAAGTTACACAATCACTCTTGATCAAACCTAGACTAAGAACAAGGCATCTAACTCCCTTAGACCCTTTGTGATCAAGAGTTAGAGAAACACCCTTCTCTAGTCTTCCTCTAGAAAAACCTATTCTAGACAAACTTTAAGAAACTATTGCACTAGTTACAAACTCAAATTTCTAAAATGAATTACAACAAAGTAATAAGGAGAGATACAACCTGGGATCCAATACAGATGATTAAGAATCTTGAATCAAGGTTGAATGAAAATCTCAAAACAATCTCTCCAAAGCTTTTTCTTTTTGCAAGTGCCCCAAAAGGAAAATCCTCATAAGGTTTCTTGAAATAGAGGATTTGTGAGTCAAAATACTGAATAGCTCGTAGTATCTTTTCTCTTTTCAAAAAGGGTTATCAAATTAGTTGTTTTTAACTCAAACAAGCAACAACTATTTATAGAGAAAACAATTTTAACCGTCAATAATCGATTAAATCATTTAAGTAATCGATTAAAGTGTTCTTAAGACTTTTTGGAAAATACTTATGAACAATGTAATCAATTAAAACACAATGTAATTGATTACCGCAGGAAGCACTATTCCAAATAGAAGCCAAGTAACCGATTACCATCATGTTGTAATCGATTATCACAGAAAGTCCATTCTGTAATTTTAAATTGTGTAATTGATTACCATAATCTTGTAATCGATTAGAGTTGCTCTCTATTTGCTTGTAATCGATTAAACCAATGAGATAACATTTTTTTCCAAAACTTGAAACATGGAACACTTAGCTTTTTATGCACTCATGAAAAACCTTGAGTTTCAGAAAAGTTTGTTATGAAACTTTTGCTTTTGTGAAAACATGAATACAAAAACATGAATGAGATTTATGCAATGGATCATAGGAGACATCAACTTAGATATATACAAATTACAAATGTCATTCAATTGAATTGACATGTAAAAAGCCTAAACTTAATATCTAATATCCTTAACTTCATGGATCCTCTCTAGCTCCCCCTGAGTCTAACACATACAACTTTCTTCAGCTCTTACTAGCTTCACTTGGTTTTATAGTCTACAACCATTCTATTGCATTTTAAAAACTTATCATTACATCACGATTGAGTGGAACCTTTGAGCCTTGATTGGTGAATTAGAATAACCACTGCATTGTTGATGATGTTATTAAGCGGAATGTTAGAGCCTTTTTTGCAATATATTTATTTATGCTCTTTATCTTTGTTAGGTATAAATTTGGGAGGTGCTTCAGTGGATTTGGAAATTGGGACGATATCATGGTTCAAGGTATTTTTTGTTTGTTTTGGAAATTAGAATTTAGGATAGGCTAGAGAAATCGAAGATGTCAAGAAACAAGCAAAATGTATCATAAATGGGCCTTAGTGTGAATAAAAGATCACTTTGCACGTTGCCACCATGTTTTGTTGCATACACTACCACAAATATCATTTTATACGTCGATTATTTAAACCATTTGACGTCGGTTCGAGAACCGTTTTAGAATATTCGATTCTAAGATGGTTCTTATAATTTGTCTTTGAATTTTTATTTTTTACACATCATTCTAAGACGGTTCTCAGCCTACAACCGTCTTAGAAATCATCTTTGAATTATTTTTTTTACATCATTCTAAGATGGTTATAGCTAACAACCGTCTTAGAATGTCTCATTCTAAGACGGTTCTTAGCCTACAACCGTCTTAAAATTCGTCTTTGAATTATTTTTTTTTGGTACATCATTCTAAGATGGTTATAGTTAACAACCATCTAGAATGGGACATTCTAAGACGGTTCTTAGCCTACAACCGTTTTGGAATTTGTCTTTGAATTTTTTTTTGCATCATTCGACAATAACTGTCTTAGAATGTTCCATTCTAAGACAGTTTTTTGCCCATAACCGTCTTAGAATTCGTCGTAGAAATTTTCTTTATAACCTTCTAAGACGATTTTTGATGTAAAAACATTATATTATAATCATTCTAAGACAGTTTTACATTTAAAACCCGTATTAGAAACCCTTTTTTCTAAATTTTTCAAATTTTTAAAAATATATATAATTACCAGAAATCAAAACACACATACACCTTATAATATACCACATAAATAGTCATCATTTCCACTGGTAAGTATTAGGTATTCAAACATATTTGCATCTGTGATTGTTACAAAATGAAATTGTATATTCCATTTTGTCTATGATGAAAATTATTTATACTTTTTACAACATTGCATGAAATATGTAAACTTAACTTTCATCTATGTTTTATCAGGTATGTTTTTCACATCAAATCTAACACTCACAATTAAACACAAAGATAAAGTTATGAACCAGCTGTCCTTCTTGGCATGTTTCCAAAACCACCATTATTCATGATGGATGCAGAAGAAGTCTTGAAGCTCTTTGATTCATACTGGTTTGGGCATTGTAATTTGAAGGAACACATAACAACTTCACCAGCACCAACAATTCCTCATGATAATTCTTGAGATCAAAGAAGAACCAATGTTTTTACGCATCCAAAGCAGTCTCAGCAGGTCATTGAGTGACCAGTTGAGTTCCATGACTTGTTAATTTTGGCCAGCAAAGCATCATATCTGGCTGGACTAGGGAATTGTAATCTAGTTAAACATTAATGCAATAGTAACATAATTTAATGACAAAAATTGTGTTTTCGTCACTAATACCGGGTTAACAAAAATTTCAGCGACAAATTTGTAAAAGTATATGTAAATTGTGTAGCCATTAAAGTTAATATTTTTCTTATAACTTCAATGCTCCAGAATTGCTTGAAGGAGATTGTAAATCCAGTTATTTTATCACTTTGTCTTTTTTGGCATGGGTATGAAAACTATAATAATCATATGCTGCTAATATATGGGGCCTCAAGGGCAGGAGGCCGTTGTCGTTAATGGACAGCTGTCACACAGTGCATGCACCGGTTAGTATGAATTCCTACCTTTTTTTGGGGGGTAAAATGTGCAGTTTTGTGATCCCAAACCATTTCAATCCTTTGGTAATAGTAATATACATTTTGTGGCCATGACGAAAAACATGTTTTATAAGAAGCTAGGCCAAAAGATAATAAAATTATTTACGGGAACAAAAACAAAAAACTTAGGCAAGTAAAGGATGTGCATGAATTGCAAAATGGACTTCTTGTTTGGTCATCAGTTGGATAAATAATTAATTAATTACGTCAGTTTCATAAGTGGGTAACTGAATCAGCTAAATAATGATATTAATCCAACTACATGAAAAGGCGTCAAGCCAATCGGGGCCTCTATGAAAAGAAATAAATAAAAAATCAACACATTGAACTCATTTATATACTTCAGGTCCTATGCATATACACGTGTTTTTTGTGTGAAACCTTTCTACGCGAAATCCCGTCCCAAAAGAATTTAACGCGCGTCAAAATAATTCATATCTTTCAGGTATTTCCCATGCATGTAGCTCTAGCTAACTCTATAAATATTCATCAAACTTGTTGTCACAAATCATCCACTTTTTCTCTAAACCGTAGCCAAATTAAGTAATAATTCATCTTGCTCTTCCTTTTTACCTGAAAAACCCTATTCCAAGCCATGGGTCACTCCCCTTTTCTTTTGTTGTCAAATCTTCAAGGCTTTTGGCCTTCTTTGCTTGCTATAATCACTTGCTTTACCTTTATGATCAAAGCCCTAAGAAACAACTTCATTGAGAACTATTCCAACAAGCAAAAACCAAAACTACCCCCAGGCCCTAAACCATGGCCTATAGTTGGAAACCTTCCCAAAATGCTTGCAAACAAACCTGCCCATAAGTGGATACACAATCTCATGAAAGATATGAACACCGAAATTGCTTGTATCCGCTTAGGAAATGCCTATGTTATCCCTGTGACATGCCCCACCATTGCCAGTGAGTTCTTGAAAAAACAAGATGCAACTTTTGCATCAAGGTCACAAAGCATGTCTACTGATCTCATTACTAATGGATATTCAACCACCATTTTTGGGCCCTTTGGAGCCCAATGGAAGAAAATGAAGAAAATTATAACCAATGATTTGCTTTCCCCACACAAACACCTATGGCTGCATGGCCAAAGGATCTGAAGAAGCAGATAATCTTATGTTTCACGTCTACAACAAGTGCAAAAATGTGAACGATGGTGTTGGTGGCCTTGTGAATATCAGAAGTGTTGCAAGGCATTATTGTGGTAACCTAACCAGGAAAATTATTTTCAATACAAGGTATTTTGGGAAGGGTAGAGAGGATGGAGGGCCAGGTTTTGAGGAAGTGGAACATGTTGATTCCATCTTCGATTTGCTCAAGTACGTTTATGCCTTTTCTGTTTCTGATTATATGCCATGCTTGAGGGGACTTGACTTGGATGGCCATGAAAAGAAGGTGAAGGAAGCTTTGAAGATCATCAAGAAGTATCATGATCCCATTGTTCAAGAGAGAATTAAACTGTGGAATGATGGATTAAAGATTGATGAAGAGGACTGGCTTGATGTTCTGGTTTCCTTGAAAGATCCCAACAACAAACAATCATTGACATTGGAGGAGATCAACGCACAAATTATAGTAATATATTTCACTCCTCTCTTAGTTTGTGTTTCGTACTTATATTAACACTTGCACACATAAACACAAACCATATTCGTGAGGATTTTTTTTTTTTTCCTAACAATCATATATGCATTTATTTTCTCTTCCATATCATTTTCACCTCATTTTTTCTCATGTCATTTTTTAAGTTGAAAGAGAAGGAAAAGATCCAAAACATGCATGAACAAAGTATTAATTATATGGTTTATATAATACTACCGTGTGTCTATGTTCTTTGTCGAATTTTGTGACACATAGCAAAGTTTTATTCATTTTTTTAGTAAATTAAAAAATTTAACTATATGTATCGTGTATAAATTGGTTGAGACCATGGATACATGATGGACCCGTATCATACAATAATTAATTTCTCCAAAACTAATGATATTTAGATCCATTTCATATTTTTTTTAAATAAAGTTTCATTTCATGCATGTTTGAAAACATAAAAATTTGAAATCAGAAATTAAACTGATCAGATAAAACTCCTTGTAGGAATTTATGCTTGCAACAATTGACAATCCATCAAATGCTTTTGAATGGGCACTTGCTGAAATGATCAACCAACCTGAGTTACTCCACCGAGCCGTTGAAGAATTGGATAGTGTGGTAGGAAAAGAGAGATTGGTCCAAGAATCAGATATACCTAAGCTCAACTATGTGAAGGCTTGTGCAAGAGAAGCTTTTCGCCTTCATCCCATTGCACCTTTTATTCCTCCCCATGTCTCTATGAGTGACACAATGGTGGGAAATTACTTCATCCCTAAGGGTAGCCATGTAATGCTAAGCAGACAAGAGCTTGGGAGGAACCCAAAAGTGTGGAATGAACCCTACAAGTTCAAACCTGAACGCCACCTCAAGAGTGATGGGTCTGATGTGGTTTTGACAGAACCAAATTTGAAGTTCATATCATTTAGCACAGGAAGGCGTGGCTGTCCCGGAGTGATGCTTGGCACTACAATGACGGTGATGCTATTTGCTAGATTGCTCCATGGCTTCACTTGGACTGCACCACCCAACGTTTCATCAATCAACCTTGCTGAGTCCAGCGATGATATCCTTCTTGCAGAACCACTTGTGGCAGTTGCTAGGCCAAGATTACCATCAGAGCTATACCAACTTTAAATTAAGTATTGATGAAGATTTAACATACATACGCAACCCATACATATGAACCTGTATATTCTTAGATTGATATTGCGAATGAATCGCCAAATAAAAGTGTTGAATGTAAATCAATTAAAATGTCATTGGTTCAGTTCAGGATGATGGTGTAATACAATTAAAATGTGTTTGATTTTTCATAAGGCTATTTATAGTATTAACTTAATGTTGCATCCAAAAAGAATGATAAATTAAATTAGTCTCTCTCTCTCATATGTGAACATCAATTTTCTCCATTCCTCGATTCGGTGATACAACATCAAAAGAAGCACCGTTGAAAAGCACCACCATTTGTATGTGTAAACTCCCAATTTTGCGATTCCCACCTACTGTGTATGTATGATGAATCAAAAAATTATGTGTGAGGGAACTCGTTTCGCAATTCCCCCAACTATGTATGTTTGATTAGTGAAAAAGAAAATGCACGAGAGAAAAGATTAAGTGGAGTGAAAAAAAAAGAATTGCAGAGGAAATGACATATATGACTGCGAGAACATACTCTGTCAAGTCTAGGATTCCGCCATGCGCATACTTAAACTCTCTCGACTCCATGATTATCGAAAGAGATTGAAGAGCCGTTGAAACCCGCATTTTTGGACATCAACTCTCTTGATTCCACATTTCTGTGATACACCATTGAAATACTTAAACTTACTCATTTTTTTTATTATTGAGTAGGATAGTCATAATCAGACGGATTGTGGAGACAAATATTATCCGTAACAACATCATCTCTTACTTCGTCTTTTGGATATTCATTTTGATTTTTCTAAATCTTAAAGTCTTAGAGACGGACACTAATCCATCTCTAAATTGATATTTGATATTTTATTTATTTTATCAAAATTTATAGTGTCAATTTTAAGTATTTAAATAAAGTCAAAGTTTCTTATGATTGATTTGTAATATATTTTGTTTAATAGATCTAAAATACTGTCAATAGTTAAAATATATTTTATTATGTCATATACATCATTTAAAATTTTTAATTCATTTTAAATGTAAATTTAAATTCTAATCAATTAATAATGTATATATCATTTAAATGTCAACAAATATTGATTAAATGTTATATATTTTAAATTATTTTGTATAAAAAATAATTAAATATTTATTTAGTGAATCCTAATATTTTATCTACAAAATTCAAATATGCATCCTGTTATGGAGATAATAGTTGGACTCAGTCATAAAGCCCAATCAATCTTTACGTTCGTGCGTTCAACAGTTTGAATAAACATGGGCCACGACCAAGTCAACAGAGGTAGTTATGATATAAAGATAGAGGCCGATATTCACAGAAGCAATACGCGAGAAACTGTGAGGTAAGTTGCTTATAAATATACGGTGGTTACAACTAAAAAGGTACTCAGATTCTAACTCTATCCATTTCAATTACACAGTGCACACACGCCGCATCAATTGAGATGTATTCTGCGCATTGCGATCATCTGTTTTGAGATATTTCATCTTCATAAATATCCTCGAAGCAGAAGAGTTGGAATTCGATCATATAGCAACATAATAGCATATCTGCTGTACATTTGTGTTCTGGAAACATACAGAACATTGGCGCCGTCTGTGGGAAACGATAAATTTCGAGTCCCACGATTCTATAATGGTGAATACAAGAAATAGTCAATCCATACCACGTTCTGAAATGTCGAACAGGGAGATTTTGCTACGGGAGAATCGGAATGTGGTGTAACTCGAGGAGGTGCACGTGACGGAAGCGGTTTCTGATGCGGCTTCTTCACCTGTCTCAACCGAGCAGAGGAGGAGCTGGGAGAGAGGTTCGTCAGCAATGCTCTCAATTTGATTCTAGGTCGGATTGAGAATATGGAAAGGAGACAAGCTCTTCAGAGACAAGAGGATATTCAGATTATAACTTGTCAAATGGAGGAACGAAATGAAGAATGGAGACGTGCTGAAACCCAACAAATGGCGCAGTTGGAACAAAGGTTGCAAAGCATGGTGGAACGGGCTAACAACTTGAATCATGAAGAGGAGACAATGCCGTCAAGGCAAGCTTCAGAGATACCAGCGAGCCAGCCCAGATGAGAAGTGAAGTCCCACACCGTGAAGAAATCCGGGTTCGGGAATTGTCACAGAAGGAGGTCAGGAATGATGAAAATGCCCAGAACCGGGTTATCAACCCGGAGGCGCAACGAGTAGACCGCCAATCAGCAGATCGTGGTCTAGAGGTGGAGTCGATTTCTCAGGGAAAGAAGGAAGGATCGGTTTATCGCAGGAAGTACAGCCGGGTCAGCAGAATAATAGCCCCTTTGTGGACGAGATAGTGGATGCTCGGTATTTGGACGACTTCGATGGCTCCTTTTTGTCCAAATATGACGGGACCCAGGATCCACAAGTACACATTGATGAGTTTGATTTGCAGATGTGAGTCCGAGGCATATGACGATCCTATTATCTTGAGGATTTTTGTTACCACGTTGACGGGACTAGAACAAACTTGGTTCCATACCTTGCCGCCGAGATCGATTCAGAACTTTGAAGATTTTGAGCGGCCTTTGTTGTTGAACTTTGCGACCAACAAAAGGCAACCGAAATCCGAGTTTGCCTTAGGGAAAATAAAGCAGTTACCTGGGGAGACGTTGCAAAATTATTTGGACCGATTCAAGGAAGCGGCATTGCAAGTGCAGGGGTTGGAAGAAAAGGTTCATGTGTACTTAATCTCTGTTGGGTTGAGCGGATCTTCTAGATTCGCCAAATCTATCTATAAAGACCCGGTAAAATCGCTGATGGAGTTTCGAGCTCGGTCAAAGAAGTATTTGGAATTGGAGCAAATGGAGATAGCAAACTCCCCAGGACGAGAAAAGGAGCGAAGTCCCAAAAAGAGGAGTCCACCACCAAAAACCCGACAGCACTCGGCAAATGCGAATCACAAGAACAATGACATGAAACTTAGGCTGGGGAGATACGAGAATAAGTATGAAAAGTACACTCCTCTGAATGTGTCTCGTTCTCAAATTTGGAGGGAGGTAGCTTTGACTGATATGAAAAAAGTGGAACGACCCCGACCAATGTTTAATAAGGCCGAGTTGGATAAATCACGTTTATGTGAATTCCATAATGAACTCGGACATACCACGGATCAATGTTGGGATTACGGGATGCTATTGAGAAGTTCGTCCGAGAAGGAAGATTGAGGCAGTATGTGATTAAAACTCAAGGGCGAAGGAATAAACGAAAGGGGGACGAGGCACAACATGGAAAGGAGGAAGTAAGAAAGATGACGCGGGAAGAGGATGATACATTCCCGGAGCTCGAGTTTGAATGTAACGTAATCTCAGGAGCTATGGGGGGAGGCGGAGACACTGCCAATCAAAGGAAGAAGTATTTGAAAGAGGTGTTATCGGTCAGAGTGAAGTCGAAGTTTAAAGACCGAGGAGTGGAGAAGGAGCCTCCACTGTTGTATTTCACAAAGCAGGATATGGAAGGAGTAGTGCTGGAACACGAAGATGGACTTGTTATTACTGGAACGATGGGTAATTGCCGAGTCAGAAGAATGTTCGTAGATAATGGAAGCTCGACTAATATAATTTTGTGCAGTGCGTTCAAAAAGATGAATTTGGATGTGGAGAGCCTAAAACCGTGCAAAACCATGTTGATCGGTTTCAATGGCGGGAATACAACCGTCAAGGGTGCCGTTTACTTGCGATTGACGTTAGGCACGAAGGAGGCTTTCAGGTCGGAAAGAGTAAAGTTCATAGTGGCAGATTTCCCTTCTCAATATAATATGATATTGGGAAGGCCGACTATTCACAGATGGGATATTTTGATGTCTACAAAACATCAAAAGCTTAAGTTTGTGGGAGGTAATGGTCTAGTAGTAACTATAGGTGGCGATCAGAAAGAATCTCAACAGTGTTATTGTGACACAGTCCGAGAAACTGAGAACAAGCCAGCGCCACCACCTCGGGGGTTGGACAGAAACTTGGACATCCGAGATAGTAAACCAGTGAATATGGTTGAGATGGATATGAAAGAAGCATCAAATGAATGGAGACCAGAACCTGTGGAAGATGTGGAGCATATTCGGATAGGTAATCAAACCGGTCATATCACTAACATCAGGCGAACGATGAAAGCAGACCAAATGGAGGCGCTTATCCAGTGCCTTAGAAGAAATAAAGACGTGTTTGCATAGACGGCGTCCGAGATAGTGGGCATAGATCCTGAGTTTTGTTGCCATAAATTATCCATGTACCCAGGATCGAAGCCAGTGCAACAAAGGAAGCGGAAGCTGGGACCGGAAAGAACTCAGGCACTACGAACGCACATTGAGGAACTGTTACAGGCCGGGTTTATACGAGAAATTCAATATACTACCTGGATAGCAAACATCGTGATGGTTCGTAAAGCAAACGGGAAATTGAGAGTCTGTACCGATTATACGGATTTGAATAAGATGTGCCCAAAGGATGCATTCCCCATGCCGAACATCGATCAGCTGGTTGATAATTCTTCTGGGTTCAAGGTATTGTCATTCATGGATGCGTTTTTTGGGTATAATCAAATCGCGATGCATCTAGAAGTTCAGGAGAAAATGGCATTTTATTGGCGACAAGGCCAATTACTGTTATAACGTAATGCCCTTCGGATTGAAGAATGCAGGTGCTACTTATCAAAGAATGATTAATAGAGTGTTTGAACCACAACTCGGCCGCAATATTGAAGTATATATTGATGATATGATAGTTAAGACAGTCGAGGTCAATCAGCATGTCGAAGATGTGGAGGAAACGTTAAGCGATTGAGAGAATATAACATCCGTTTAAACCCTTTGAAATGTACCTTCGAAGTGGGAGCTGGAAAGTTTTTAGGGTTTATGTTGACCCACAGAGGAATAGAGGCAAACCCAGATAAATGTCGGGCTGTATTAGATATGTAGTTCCCGAGAAATAAGAAGGAAATACAGCAATTGACAGGAAGGATAGCCGCATTGACACGTTTCATGCCGAAGTCGGCAGAAAAGGCCCTCCCTTTCTTCAAGATGTTAAAGAAGCAGGCAATAATACAATGGAACTCGGAGTGCGAAGCAGCGTTTTCCGCGATGAAAAAGGCTTTGGCATCCCCTCCTGTTTTGTCAAAGTCGGAGCCAGGAGAAGTATTGGTTTTGTACTTGTCAGAAGGGAAGAGGTTGTTAGTGTTGTACTGGTAAGAGAGGTTGATACAGTTCAAAAACCAGTATATTTCGTAAGTCGGGCTCTAGCGATTCCGAGTTATGATATCAGAAGTTAGAGAAGGTTGCATTTGCACTGATAACGGCCACGAAGAAACTACGGCCATATTTTCAAAGCCATACCATTACTATAAGAACAAATCTACCAATCTGACAAATACTCCATAAGCCGGACCTAGCTGGAAGGATGATTAACTGGGCAGTTCAGTTGTCCGAGTTTGATTTGAAGTTTGAAGCTCGTCACGCCATTAAATCCCAGGCGTTGGCAGATTTCGTGATGGAACTTACTCCTCATACCTCGGGATCTGACTATTGGTGGAAATTATACGTGGATGGCTCATCTAATAGAAAAGGAAGCGATGTCGGGGTCATAATTGAGAATCCGAACGAGGTAGCGACCGAGTTCTCTTTACAGCTTAATTTCCCGACGTCAAATAATCAGGCAGAATATGAAGCATTAATCCCCGGATTGCTACAAGCGCAAGAACAGGGAGCCCAGCGAGTAAAGGTGTTTACAGACTCACAATTGGTGGCGTCCCAAATAGATGGCCGTTATCAGGTGAGGGGACCTTTATTGTCAAAATACTTATATAGAGTGAGGGAAATTATAGCAGGGTTTGACGAAATAGAAGTTAATCATATTCTGAGGGAAGACAATACCAGAGCTGATATTTTGTCAAAGTTAGCTGGCACTAAGAGCCCCAGTAATAACCGAACTGTGGTCCAGCAATAGATTCTAAAGCTGACTTGCATAATGATGATCACGGCGTAAGAAGATTGGAGGCGCCCAATAATTGATTATTTGGAGAAAGGCACATTGTCGGATGACGGGGTAGAAGCCAGGAGATTGGTACGGAATGCTGCCATGTACATGATCGTCAATAACGAATTGTATAGAAAAGGACTTCATAGCCCCCTGTTAGTTTGTGTGAAACCGAACAAGGTTGAATATGTCCTGTCCGAAATACATGAAGGTATTAACGACCAACACATGGGGGCAAGAGCATTGGCAAGGAAAGCATTATGGGCTGGGTATTACTGGCCCACTATGGGATCGGATGCAGTGGATCATGTGAGGAGATGCGAAAGTTGTCAGAAGCATGCCTCCAGATTATTATCTCCACTAGACGAGTTGCAATGCATCTCGGCACCTTGGCCATTTTTCAAATGGGGAATGGATTTGTTAGGTCCTTTCAAGCCAGCTGAGGGGCAGTTGAAATGGTTGATAGTAGCGGTGGACTACTTTACCAAATGGATCGAGGTCGCACCATTGGCCTCGATTACATCAGCACGGGTTCAGCGATTCTTCGAAAGAAACATCATAGCCAGGTTTGGAATCCCCGGGGAGGTCATCACAGATAATGGCACCCAGTTCACAGACAAAGGGTTTCAGGAAATGATGGCCGGGTTCCATATTCGGCATAAGTTTGCCTTGGTAGAACATCCTCAATCCAACGGGCAGGCCGAGGCCGCAAACATGACAGTTTTGGAAGCACTACGGAAGAGGATGTTTGACACCGGATCTGATTGGGTTGAACAGTTACACTACGCAGTATGGGGAATCCGGACCACTATCCAAACATCAACAGGCGAAACCCCCTTTCACATGACCTATGGCTGTGAAGCCATGATACCAATGGAAGTCGGACAACCATCATGGCGACGAGAACAAGTGCTGCAAGGAGGTGAAGAGTTAAATAATGAATTACTATCTGTAGAATTAGCATTGGTAGATGAGGTCTGGGTTATCGCCCATGCCCGAGATCTTGAGGCTAAACGACGAGTGGCGATTTCATACAATAAGAAGGTGGTACCGCGACAATTCGAACATGCCGAGCTGGTTTTACGTAGAGCGGATATCGGGAATAAGAATGCCTGTGATGGAAAACTTGCAGCTAATTGGGAAGGGCCATACAGGATAACTCGGAAACTTGGCCAAGGAGCGCACACATTGGAGACTCTAGAAGGCAAAACAGTCAAACAAACATGGAATGCAGACAAGCTCAAAAAGTATTATAGTTGATGTATCGACGATGTTCGTTTTCTTTTAAAAGTTTGTGGGTTTCTCCTTTATTGAGAGTATGGACTTGGTGGGTATCATTGATGATCCTGGGTGCATACAGTTCTCTTTCATTGAGATCACAAATTACTTTTGTTTATCGTAACGGGTTTCTCATTCATTGAGAGTATGACCGGGATGACTATCAGGAAAATCCCGGGTTCATATGGTTCTCTTTCATCGAGATCGCTAGTACAAATAATGTAATACGGTCGTAAGCTTTAGTGGTTTGTTTCTTTTTTGGGGTTATGAACTGAGAATGAGTATTGTGTATCTCGAGTCATATAGTTCTCATTTAAAGATGGCCACAAATCTATTGTAATACGACGGTGTTCACCCCAATAAAGTATTTTATTCAGAGCATGGATCCTGGTAAACAACGATTCATACGGTTCTTTTAAAACTTAATTAATACATGACAAAATTATTGAGCGGATTTTATAGCAATGAGTGATACGTTGGTTAGTTTTGATCAGACTGATATAAGGGATAACCTTTTAGCGAGTTGTTCATTGTAAAAATCTAAGTCTCAAAAACAAATTTGAATACAGTACTTACGCGCATGGAAAATCAAATAACCGAGTAATGAAAATCGAATTTTGAATAGAGATAAATACTTATAATCATAAGTTGCAAATATGTTACGGGCGCAAAAACAATAAACAAGAAATGTAATGATATTCTGGGTTCTGCCCAACAAGTTAAATCCTAAGTGTTACAAGTTAAACTGGCATCCCGGCCCTTCATTCCATTGTGGGAGGTGGCTGGTTGTCAATTGGAGTATTTGAGGTTGCTTCCTCCCTGGGAATAGTATCTTCGTTTGCCGATGCAAAAGAATCTTCAGGAAGTGACGGAGGAATTAAGTTGCCACTATCAACATACGCCAGGTAATGCATCCCGGTAGTAGCGAGCGCCACACCCGGGTTTAAGCATTTAATTTGCTCTAAGGCATTGTTGAAGGCCTCTTCAGCAGCGGCGGCAAGAGTATCCCCCATGGAGGTGATTTGCGCCTTAGAAGCCCGAATTTTATCTTCATAATCCCGGATCTGTTTGTCATGGGCGGTTTTCAACTCGGCACAAGTAGAGGTCAGCTGAGCTACTTGTTGCTGAGTCGCTTCAAGAGAGCCCTGAACCCGGCCCAGATCGCTTAGCAGAGAAGTGTTGGCAATCTGGGAAGTAAGCAGCTCTTCCTTCAGCTTCTCGGTTTTCGGAAAGTAGGTTTTCAGCAACAAGCTTCTCCTGGACTTTCTTGTTCTCGACTTGGGTAGATAGGAGCTCTTCATAGGCCTTCTTTTTCTCCTTAACCGAGATCGTATACCTGTAACACAAGTTGCTCAAAGGATTTCCCCTATACTTGAAAACATGAAAACCAATCTGAAGTGATCAGACTTACTTGCAGTGCAAGTTGGCAAAGGATTGAACCAGAGAAGCGCACTTGAAGGCATTCTCCTCGATACGCCCCAGCTCGTCATATTCATCATCCCCGTAATGGCCGGGTTCAAGAAGGCGAGCAGGAGCTTTAACCAATTTAAAAAGCTCACCCGTCACCCCTTTTTCCCAAAGATTACCGGTTGAAGTATAAGCATCAAGGCGCCCGGGTTTGATGTACGAGGGAGTTGGTTCCGGGGAGGTCACCACGGCGACATCTGCGACCGAAGTAGTCGAGGCCAGGATGGGCGCTGTTGAAGTCGGCGTGTGAATGCTTACCACGGTCAGCACCGAGTCCCAGGGAGCCGTAGGCGATACAACCTTCGCCTTCTTCTTGTTAAGACCTTCCAATGTTGTGCGATAGGAAGGGGACTTTGGCTGTTTTAAAGATTTACCCGGCTTGTCAACAGTTGCAGCTGGAACAGGCCAGGGTGGCAACGTCTCCAAGGCAGGTGCCTTACCCTTGGCTGCGGTAGGTTTCTGGGTGGCGGCAGCATCCGGGATCGATTTTGAGGTGGAAGATGGCTGTGGTCCTATCTTGTCAGCTGCAAGGAAGAGTAAGCAGTTAGACATTAACATTGTAAATATAGCAGAGTAATAACTTAGAAGAAATTTAGATTACAGCTTGTGGGCAAGTCGGCCCGAAGGCCATGAATATAATTAGCCGCGTTGGGCGGTCCATGAGCATCCAAATACTCGGAGATCTGGAAGATGGAGGAAGCATCGGAATCCGGCAATTCCTCTTCGGTGAATTGGTAGGATGACTGGTCTTGGTCGTAATGGTCTTTGGACTAGCATAGTGGGAACTCATTCTACTTCGGGCGACTTGGGGTCGGATAGGAAGAAAGGTTGTTTTTCGGGTTCAGCAACAACTTTAAAATACTTGTCTTTGAAACCCTTGAAGGATTCGGCATAGGGTTCAAATAGCTTACATTTGACCCAACCTCGGAGAGATACCCACCCCTTCCGGCTAGGAGGTTCTCTACCCGTTCGTCCGGTGTGGGGAAAGTAATAATAAAAGAATAAAGGGACGGTGCAAGGAATCCCCAAGTCTTCACAAAACATTTCAAAGGTCCTAACGAATCCCCAGCTGTTAGGATGGAGTTGAGAAGGGGCTATCCGAAGATGGTTCAAAACCTCAATCTAGAATGAAGAAAATGGGAAACGAACCCCTATTTTAGTAACCACATCGTGGTAGAAGAAGAAAAAATTAGGATCGTTCCCTTCTCTTCTGGCACAGATGGGTTCACCCGAGAGGGGAGCTCGGATGGCGAATCCATCTTGCTTGCCCACTGGGGTAGTTGCTATAAAGGAAAGATCAAGAGTAGAAAGGGTTCGTAGAACTTCGTGAGTGACCCAAGGGAATTTAGAGGCCAAGATAGGTGGAACATCCAATTGAGATTCGGCTGAAAGTGACTCATCGACAGTCTCCAGAAAGGGATCCATATATACCTACGTAAATAAAGGTGATAAAGATCAGTATAGCATACTTGTAGGCAAAACATTAGGCGCAGAAGGGGTTATGGTCGGAACCTCGGCATCATCCAACCGGGGAGATAACCTCGACAGTGGCTTTTTAATATGAGGAATGAGCATGGGATTGTGCCGACATGATCCCAGTATTGAATCGGCAATATCATCCGACCCGAGATTGATGTAATACATACTTTCCGAGACACAGTCCATACACGCGTCATATTGGACCTCGAATACCTCATCCTAGGAGGATGAGGAGACTTCGGTCGACGTAGTGCTAGGACGGGAAGGAAGCCTAACAGAAAAATCCCCGAGAGGGTTATGGGGCAGTTAGGTGTTGGGCCTAGGAGGGTCGGGGCCCATAAGGCGTGGAAAAGCATTCGATGCGGATCCGGGTTCGGACCCACGGTTGCTGTGGAGCGGTGGTTTAGGTGTGTTTTGGGTGGCGAAAATTTTCGGTTTCCCGGAAGAGGAAGAACCTCCGGTGTGGCCACGTAGGAGGTCTTCTTGTATATTTTCTTTTGAGAGGGGCAAACCAAACAGCCACCACCCAACTTTGGGGGTGACTGTTCTTCATAAACGCGCCTCTTCTTCAGGAGTAAGTTTCATGGTGACAAAAAGAAGTAGATGAAGGGAAAAAGAAGAAGAAGAGAGTTTGGTCCTAAACACTAAATACCTTTGAAATCAAAATTGAATATGCAGAATGTCAGAACAGGAGATGATCCAAGAAAGTAAAAAGTGTTTGGAATAAAGTAAAGAAAGGAAGGATACTACGGAAGTAGAAAATAGAAAAGGAGAAAGAAGATACCTGTGTGATGAGAATGCTCAAGGGCTGGAAAAAGGCGAACGAAGAAGAAAGGAATGCAAAGAAATATGTAGAGAGAACAGAAAATATAAGATAGCGCAGGAGGGAGAAGTAACAGGCGAAGCGATATTGTAGGGAGAAATTTGAAATATAAAGATAAAAATGTAACCGCCAGTTGAAATGAAACGGTTCAGAGGATAGCTGGCGATTTTCGAAATGACACGAGGGTATATTATTAAAGTACTATGCACTGTTGGGGGCAAAATAGGAAAAGCATGATGATGGTAATGATTATCGTATGGAATGAAACGACATCATTATGAGGAGTTTTGGGTGAGTCGCTCTTTAAGACAAAGATGGACTTAAACATACCCGGTTTAGCGTCTTGTTTGTATGTTGACCTCGGAAAGGAATATAACCAATATCCCGGTAAATACATCAAGATAAAATTCTGTGGCATTGTCACACCATGACTGCTTGATAACCGGGCTGGGGGGCAATTGTTATGGAGATAATAGTTGGACTCAGTCATAAGGCCCAATCAATCTTTACGATCGTGCGTTCAACTATTTGAATAAACATGGGCCACGACCAAGTCAACAGAGGTAGTTATGATATAAAGATAGAGGCCGATATTCACGGAAGCAGTACGGGAGAAACTGTGAGGTAAGTTGCTTATAAATATACGGTGGTTACAACTAAAAAGGTACAGAGATTCTAACTCTATCTCTTTCAATTACACAGTGCACACACCCCACATCAATTGAGATGTATTCTGCGCATTGTGATCATCTGTTTTGAGATATTTCATCTTCATAAATATCCTCGAAGCATAAGAGTTGGAATTCGATCATATAGCAACATATCAACATATCTGTTGTACATTTGTGTTCTGGAAACATACAGAACACATCCCATGATAGGAGAAAGAATAATGATAAATCAATACCCCTAGAATAATTTGTTTTAAATTAGATATGAGATTGACATCCCCCAATATACATAAACGTATAGGTTTATCTACTTTCTCATGCCTTCACTCTCATACTCTCCTTCACATTCACTCTAATTTGAATACTCTAGTCTTATGAAGTGATATGTTAGAAAATTAAATTTCCTATTATTATCATTATCACGTGCTACATATTGTATTAATAATTATACTATTCTATTTAATATATATTGGATAAATTAAAGTGATCAATTAAATGTGTCAAAATAGATTCCTAAGTAAATATGTGATATGTGGGTGTATACCAGTGTTGGGCCAATTAGGTAAATGAGAGCTTATTGACCCAATAATAAATAAAAACACTATATATAGGGTTATGGTCTCCAATATGTGAAATCAAGTTTCAGTTTTGTTTTTTTTTCCATCTAAAGAGAATATCCTCTAAGGAATGATTTGACTGAGGAAGACTAAAGCTCATAAAAAAAGACTAAAGGCTAGAAGATTAAAGATAAATGTGGAAATTGTTCTTGGTTGCATGGATCTAAACCATGCGCTAAGGATGGAAAACCCACTTCCAGTTCGGAAAATCCAAATTTGGATTACATAGAGAAGTGGGAGCGCTATAACCGCATGAGTTTGATAATCATAAAACGCTCCATTCTGAAGGTGTTTCAAGGTTCTATTACTGAGAGCATTGATGCTATGAAGTTCCTCAAAGAGATTCAACAATATTTTGCTAAAAATGAAAAGGTGAAAATGAGTAAGACATTAGCAAAACTCGTAACCATGAAGTATAAAGGAAGTATATTATTGATATGTCTAATCTTGCTGGAAAACTCAAGGCACTAAAGTTAGAGCTATCTGATGATTTTCTTGTGCACTTGATTCTCATTTCTCCTCCTGCACAATACAGTTAATTTGTAGTGAGTTACAATACACAAAAGGATAAATGGACTCTTATTGAGCTCATTGCTCACTGTGCAAGAAGAAGAAAGGCTTTAGGTAGAAAAGACTGATAGTGCTCACTTGGCATCAACCTCTCATAATAAGAAAAAGAAGAGAGATATGAACATTATAGATGAATCACCCATGTTGAAGAAGCAGAATAACGAACTTACCTACTATTTTTGCAAGAAGAGTGGACACATAAAGAGATAGTGTTCCAAGTATGCCACATAGCATGAAAACAAGGGTAAGACTCTTGCTTTTGTTTGTTCTGAAGTTAATTTAGCTTATGTACCTAAAGATACTTAGTAGGTAGATTCTAGTGCTACTACTCATATAAGTATGTCTATGCAGGGTTGCTTGTGGAGTTGATCGCCAAATGATGCTAAAAGATACATCTTTGTGAGTGACGGCAAGAAGTTTTAGTAGAAGCTATTGGGAAATTCAGATTATTATTAAAGACTGGTGTTTATTTGGATTTGATTGAGACTTATGTTGTACCGTCATTTAGACGGAATTTAATTTCTATTTCTAGTTTTTACAAATATGGTTATTTTTGTTCCTTTGGAAATAATAAAGTTAGTCTTTTTTAAAATTAAAATGTTATTGGTACTGATTCTTTAATTGATAATATTTATATGCTTGATACTATTACTTTTGATAACGAAACTTTGCACTCTAGTGTGAAAGGTGCAAAAAAAAAATTAAATGAGAATTTTGCTACTCTTTGGCATAAGCACCTAGTTCATATCTCTAAACTGAGAATTAAGAGGCTTATGGATGATGAAATTATATATGACATTGACATCCCCCAATAGACATAAACGTATAAGTTTATCTACTTTCTCATGCCTTCACTCTCATATTCTCCGTCACATTCACTCTAATTTGAATACTTTACTCTCATGAACTGATATGTTAGAAAACTAAATTTCCTAACATTATCATTATCATGTGCTACATATTGTATTAATAATTATGCTATGTTATTTAGTATATATTGAGTAAATTAAAGTGACCAATTAAATATGCCAAATAGATTCCTAAGTAAATATGGAATATGGGTGGTTACTGGCCAATTACGTATAATGAGATCTTACTGGCCCAACAATAAAGAAAAACACTATATATAGAGTTATTGTCACCAATATGTTAAATCAAGTTTCAGTTTTATTTCTTTTCCATCTAAAGAGAATATCCTCTAAGGAATGATTTGACTGAGGAAGACTAAAAGCTCATAAGCAAAGACTAAAGAATAGAAGATTAAAGATAAATACTGCTGCAATGGAAACAAATACGCTTTATTTGTTTAAAATTTCTTGATGATCCAATATGATACTTCTAGGGTTTTATTGAGTGATGGTTATCACCATAAAGATTTAGGAATAAATTTCCTATCAATTAGTATAGAGTCGTATTATATTGAATTATCGAAAAATTATTGGATTTAGTTTTCTTGATAAGACTTGCATCGTTTCTTGCCTGTAGCGATTTCAATATGGTTTCACGAAATCCTTGTTGTTAGTCGTTCACATTTTATGCATATGTACCATGAATGGTGATTTGCAATGGAAATAGGTGCCAAAAAAGGTTTTTCTTTTATGTATATTGAAAATCGTGATTTAAAGTTGACATGATCCTGTGGGTTATTGTTATATAGAATTGAAAAAGCTTTCATTTGAAAAAGGTGCTATGGGTTTTGCATCAAAACAATTTGCTGGATTTTTTTTTCCTTTTCTATGATTACACAATTATATGCAATTTTATTATATAATTTTTACGCTTTATTGTGCATTAATTTTCTAGTGATACACGGATCAAATCTTTAATTAGTTTGTGCGAAAAAAATTGATTGTTAATGGAATATTGTAAGTAACCATCCTTTTTTTAAGTGATATTATACAAAATATTGTACATAATATTTTCTAGTGATATTGTATGTAACGGAATATTATATATGTGATACTGTTTTACCGTTTATATTTTATATAGGTTAAAACTATATATATATATATATATATATATATATATTTGCTAATGATTGAACTATATATGAACTTGAGTTTTCTTAGAAAACAATTTGCTGGAATTTTTTTTATTATTTAAATTTAAAAATATTATTGTTA
>PYAF01005011.1:450633-470108 GCA_007407185.1 Glycine tomentella
AATAACACATATCTTTTGCTTAAATCATTCATTCATGCAAATATAATTCAAATCCATCAATAAAGATTCAAACCAACAACACTTAAACATATTTCATTCATTATAACAAATTATCAAACACATGGTATGTATATAAACCGAAATCCCTTAATATTCACCTATTAAGCTTAAATTCAAGTTATTCATTCAAAATATCATTTCTTCACTAAAATCAAATCACTTATTCTAAAAATCATTTTATTTAACAATCTTTAACTCTTTGAGGCATTTCATCAAACACTTGGTGTGCAAGGCTTAGTTTCTTATAAAAATGAATGAGAATCTAACATAATGAATATCTAAACCATGGTTATTATAGTACTTCCCCATACCTTGCTTTCTTAAGCTTTTTGGACAACTTTGCTCTTTTGAAATTGAATCATCCTTGCTCCTAGGATTGCTAGTCTTCACGTGAGCTTCCAAGGATTAGGCTTTTATTTTTTGTTCTAGGTAAAAGGTAAAATTACAAGAAATGAAATGGAAAGGCTTTGGAATAGTTTTGGCACGGCTGAACTCCCTTTTGGACAGCCCAAATTTCGGTTTATATCATCCTTTATATAGGGTGATTAAAGCTTGATTTTTACTACAAAAATCTAAGAGTTATGATGGCTACTTTCCATGTGGTTAATGTCTCATTGGCTACTTATTTCTAACCATCCAAGTGTCCTAGTTCATGAATTTTCCACACCATTCTCTTGCCTTCTATCTTTGCACGTGGATTTGCTCAGCTTGGAGAGGAATCTTCATCAATTTCGTGGCATAGCTAGGTTTTAAGGATACTTTGTGTTTTTCTTTATTCTTGACTTTTCCCCAAAACCCGTATTAGTAAAATAGTGGTTCTGGATTAATTAGCCGTTGGATCTTCTTAAAATTTTAAAGGTATAATCCTAATCCACATATCTAACTTTGGACCGTTGGGATATTTGAAATAATATTTATAACTTTCTCCGTATCCAAAGGAGTCAAGGGGAAGTTTTCTTCAAAAAATCTTCCTAATGCTATCATTGCTAACTTTCTACATGTTTCCTTCTTATTGGCCATCCACTTTCTACCTTCCATGTGTCTAAGTCTTGAAGATTCTTCACTCTTTTCCCTCTTTGTACGTTGGTTCTCATTGCTTGGAGGGAAATCCTTATTTTGTTGTCTTTTCTCACGTGAAATGGCCTTAAGTTAAAGTGTTTTATGCTTTTGTTTTCTTAATTGGTTTTTCTTGCTTCCTATTGGTCCATCTTTGCCTGTAATTATTAAAATTACTAAACGAACTTATTTAGGAAACCTATTCCTCTCATAATTAAGAGAAAATTCCATAGATTATGTCCATCCTCTTTTTATAATTTTCGGATGTCCAAGTTAGTCTAGATTAAACTCTTTTTAACCTATTTTCCAAAATTCGTAGAAATTCTATTTTAGGGTTCTCTGCCTTCAATCTTGCTGATAATTTGTTATCTAAAAGTATTGTATCCTATATTCAGGTTCCCACAAATTTCTGAGGTCATCTTGGTCAGTTTTGACCTAGGGGCATTTTGGTAATTTTACCCCTCACCCTAGGGGTAAAATCGTCATTTCCAAAAATGTTCAAGATATCTCTGAAATTGTTACCCTGGAGGTATTCTTGGTCGTTTTCAAAACATCCAAGGGTATTTATAAGATTTCCTCTTTAAAATATCTGGCTAAACTACCTAGGGGTATTTTGGTCATTTACCAAAATATCCAGGGGTATTTTCGTCATTCCCCCAAATCTTTGTACTACCTCTGATTAACATTTTTCCTGAGTAATTTGCATACAGATTACCACTTATTGTAGTTCCAAAATTTTGGGGTGTTACAAGAGGTGTGCCACCGGAGGAAACCATCATGCCTTTCATCATACAAGGATTCATTGAAGCTAATATGGGGATACTTCAAAATATTTGTAGGGCGTGGAATCAAGTGGAAAAGAAAGATAGGAGCTTAGGGGAAGAAGGAAAAGTGTCATAGGTGGTTATCACAAATGGCTGAAAGTTAGAGTGAAAGGGATTGCTTGGCTCAAAAAGCCGAAGGATCCGAATAGGGTAGAGACGAAGGTGCCCAAGGAGAGGAAGAGGTGCGAGTCTAGAAGGCTGAGTTGGAAAGGACAAAAATGGTGAAGGAGAAGTTGAAATAGGTAGTCACTAGGGTTGGGAAAGAATATGATAGGCTAAAGGACATCAACATATCCACATCTGAAGCGCTGGAGCAAGAAATGAGAAAAGCCTGAGGGGAAGAATCAAGTAGAAAAAGGTTCCAAGAGTCTTTTCTAGGCAATAGCAATGAGCTCAAGCTAAGAAGGGTCGAGAGAGGCAAAGCAATAATTGAGAACGTAATGTTAAAGAATAAGTTGAGAAGTTGTCGAGAGTCGAAGGAAAGTTTAAAGGAGCAGTTATGCATGACAGAGAAGAATATGTTGATAATCATTATCAGTATGAGGAAAAGATGAACCTGGCTACTATTCATGGGCAGACATTGAGAGATGAACAGACGAAGGTGTCAGTCCTATGAGCTGAAAAGGAGGCAAGGGAAGAGGTGATGGAGTTATTGCACAAAGAAGGCATGAAATGGATGGACAGGTTCGCTCTCACACTAAATGATAGTCATGAGCTCCCAAAGTTGCTAGCTAAAGCCAAGGCAATGACTGACGTATACTCCGCTCCGATGAAGTTCATTGTCTTTTTTACTATTGTCAACACATGATTGAGTTAATGACTTACATAATTAGGAATCGCTAATGTGCCCATGCTTTATTTCCAATTGTACTTTGACTCTGACATGATGTAATGGACAATGTTGGTTTAAGTGAAAATTAGAGTTGATTTGGCCCTATGTTCTATTTGAGCGTTCTATGTAAAATTCACAATACTTCAGCAACTTATCATTTACATGCATTCATACTTATTTGTTTTGCCACACTGTTACGCATTGCTCATTACATTATTTTCTTGAAATCAGAAAAAGTAATCATTGTGCTAAAAAAGAAAGACTACACTTTACGACACCCATACAAGACGCGTGCTAAGACTGAGATAATGAGTGACATAGAACAAGTACATGAGCAAATGAAGGTTGATATGGAGGCCATGAAGGAGCAGATGATGACGATGATGGAAGCGATGATGAGCATCAGGAAGATGATGGAGGTCAATGTTATCACTACTGTTGCTGCCAATACTACTACTGAGAAAGACCTGATTCACCCGCTCGGTTTCAATCAAGAGAATCGTCCAGTGTCAGGAGTAGTAGGTCAAGGAGGTGAGGCAGCAAGAAATGCATATAGGCCTCATTATGTCCAGGTGTCGAGCAAGTCTTCTTTTCCACCATATGGTTTGCCTCTTAATTATGCACCGCCTATTGTTGTATATGCTCCTGGTGAGAATATCGGAAGTTTCGTGCCCTATTCATTGAGAATCAACAACCCCAACCCGATCATACTCATGCCAATGTTCCTCAAGTCATGGAGGAAACACATGCAACTCCCCAAGACCACACTCAGACTGGTTTCTAGGTTTATCTGGGATATAGTAGTGAAGGGCATGCATTTTCTGGTGTCCCCGTGCCAAATGCTCCTGGGCTCCTCAGTATCGACCATCATTACAACCCTTACATTTTGTTATGGGAGGAGAGCCTCCTGTTGTAGTTGAGAAGGAAAATTTTGATCATAAAGAGGAGAGGTTGAGGGGCATTAAAGGAGGAGGAAATTATGGTTTTGTTGACATGTCAAAATTACTATTGGTACCCGATTTGGTCATTCCTTCGAAGTTCAAGGTGCCAGACTTTGATAAATACAAGGGGACCACTTGCCTAAAGAACCATCTGAAGATGTATTGTAGGAGGATGGGGGAATATGCGATAGATGAAAAGTTGTTGATGCATTTGTTCCAGGAAAGCTGGGTTGGGGCAGCTATTATCTGGTATACTAACCTGGAACCCTCTCGGGTTTGCTCCTGGAAGGATCTAATAGATGCCTTCATTACGAAGTATTAATACAACTCTGACATGGCTCTAGATAGAATGCAACTATAAAGCATGTGTAAGAGAGATAATGAATCATTCAAAGAATACACTCAAAGCTGGAGAGACCTGGAAGCTCAAGTAGTACTCCCCATGGTAGAAAGAGATGATAACCATGATAATAGACACATTGTTGTTGTTTTATTATGAGAAGATGATAGATTACATGCCTTCAAGTTTTGCAGATCTAGTGTTTGTTTGTGAGAGAATTGAAGTTGGTTTGAGGAAAGGAAAATTTGATTATGTTGCCTCTGTGAATTCGGACGCCGTCAAGCGATACTATGTGTGATGCTTGGGGCAATTAATCTAAAGGTTTGCTATTGGATGTGTCTAAGGACTCATTAGGATTTTCATGTTTATGCTATTATTGTAAACAACAATCGCAATGCTAATTATATGGATGAATTTGATGACATCATCTCTCATTTTCTCACGATTATATCTTTGCAAATTTATTAAACTTTCAATGGAATACGAGTACCAGAGTTGATCTCCAAGTCTGCCCAATCAAAAATTGCACGTTCTACACGTTTGGTAGGGGTGCCGTAAGTGATGAATAAAATTGAATAAGCATTCGATGGTCTGTGTTTTAGATTAATAAATAATAAATATAGACATACATGCAACCTCATCTTGTCTTTCTTAAAAGTTTTGTGAAGAGTGGGAGTCATTTTTGGTGGGGGTGTCGTAAGAGATGAATAAAATTGAATAAGCATTTGATTGACTGTGTTTCAGATTAATAAATAATAAATATAGATATACATGTGACCTCATCTTGTCTTTCTTAAAAGTTTTGTGAAGAGTGAGAGTCATTTGGCTTAATCTGTCAATTGAAAATCTTTTACATATTTCTAGCCCTTGGAAATTCTCTTTCAAGAACCTGCACAGTTTCTTTCATTTCTTCTTGCTACAAAGGCGTGACAGACGACGGCAGCAAATACCTCCAAACCATACACTAAGGCAATGAAAGACACATGCAAGGGATCCAAGCAAACCTAGGGGCAGATAAGAAGTTCTCACCCGATAGGTCAAAAACCCAAAAGGGTAGCCTACGCAAAAGTTAGGGTGTATATATATACATACATACATACATACATATATATATATATATATATATATAAAGAGAGAAGGAAAAATGAAAATGAATGTGAAGAAAAGAAAAAAGGAAATAAGGAATAAAGAAAACAATCAAGAGCATGTTTATCAGATGTTCTGTCCCAAAATCCAAACTGTAAGAGTCTCTAGTCAAGATTTGAAATGATACATGATCGTGTTTCTTCATCCCAAACACTAATTTATCCTTTGCTACCCACTCCAAGCCAAAGTATAATTGTTTTCTAAAAGACCCCATTATAGGAACCATCGTCGTACTGGCAAGAAAAGCAATGAAAGCAACATATGAATAAGGTTTACTAAACTCTAAGTTGGGCCCCAAATGATGTTAAAGAAAGCAAATTTGCCAAAGGTGAACAAAGCAAAAAAGGGAACAAAAGTTCTCCAAATTTCACAAGGAAGGAAGAAAAGTGCAAAGATGGTCAATGTATAAAACATACGGAGTAAAGCCCAGCCCAAAAAGATGAAATGAATAAAAGTACAAGCAAAGCGCTTAAGCTTTTTGCTCTATGTAACCCTTAAACACTCTTTGAGCCTCCCTGACATTTTCTTTCATAGCCCTCTTAACCCCTGGCCACGTTACAAGCCCAATAAAGCCCATGTGGATCGAGGAAGGACTAATTTTGCTTTTGAGTTTGGATTCTGGAATGGAACACACACACTCTTGTGATTGTTAAGATGAAAAAAAAAATCTCAAGGTTCGCACTTGCACATTTGAGAATAAAACTCATGCAACAAGAGCTCGTGGAAGATGCTCGAAGGCAATTGTAATAGTGGGGTCCATTCAATGTCAGTTGCTCATGCAAGGTCCCTAGGGTTCCTTTTGAATCCAAGGGTATTCTTTGTTACATAAATCTTTTCGAGATCATCCCATGTCATCAAGCTTTAATGTGATCGATGGACCCATGGCATCCCTCTATGATCTTAAATCAAGAAAGTTTCATTTGGTCATATGCCAAAGTGTAACAATCCATTGCAACCCTTCAATGGTCCACACGATCGATCCCGAATCATTATATTTCCTTATTGTATAGAGTAACCATGTTTTTTAGACAAGAAGAAAGGGATGAACCATGGAATCAATATTCCAGTTGATTGGTTAAACGTCAAATGGCTCCACTGCCATCTTCCAAAATTACCAAGCAAAACATACATCTGAGGGAGTCTATAAAGATATCTTCAAAAGTCAGGATGTGGTTGCATGAATCATCACATCTTTTAGAAAGAAACAGTCAATATGTGTTTCTTAAAAAAATAAAGAAGAAGAGAAGATGAAGAAGAACAAGAAGAAGAAAACCAACAAAGTATAGCAAGAGAGAAAGAATGTCATGAGCATTGCACGATTTAAGGCTCATCTCGTCCCAAAATGTTGAAACTCGACATATCTCATTTTCATTTTCATGACTCACAACATGTTGCATTGCATTTCCGGGTATAAAGCCCACATTTACTGCATTTCAGGGCAAAGTTCGCATGCTTATTTTTTTTTTAATTCATCATAATGCATTCAAAAACTCATATGCTTCATCTCAGGTTTTAAGTGCATAGTTTTGTCTCTATATGCCAGTTTTCGAAATCCAATGTCCTACCTTTTGAGTTTAGGATGAGTGGCCCTTTTAGAGAGTTAACCTCTCGCTTTCTTATAGTTTTGAGCCTCTTGGGTACCAATACCTGTTGGCATGTTTCATAACACTCAACGTTCTTTGCTTTATGTTTCATAGGAGTCAACGTCCTTTGTTTTTATGTTTCATAGGACTCAATGTCCTCTGCTTTATGTTTCATAGGACTCAATGTCCTCAGCTTTATGTTTCATAGGACTCAACGTCCTCTACTTTATGTTTCATAGGACTCAACTTTATGTTTCATAGGACTCAACGTCCTTTGCTTTTTGTTTAATAGGACTCAACGTCCTTAGCTTTATGTTTCATAGGACTCAACGTCCTCATCTTTATGTTTCGTAAGACTCAACGTCCTCTGCTTTATGTTTCATAGGACTCAACTTTATGTTTCATATGACTCAACGTTCTCAGCTTTTAGTTTCATAGGACTCAACGTCCTCAACTTTATGTTTCGTAGGACTCAGTGTCCTCTATTTTTAATTTCGTAGGACTCAATGTCCTCTGTTTTTAATGTTTCATAAGACTCAACATCCTCAGCTTTATGTTTCACAGGACTCAACGTCCTCAGTTTTACGTTTCATAGGACTCAACGTCCTCTATTTTTATGTTTCATAGGATTCAACGTCCTCTGCTTTATGTTTCATAGGACTCAACGTCCTATGCTAAATGTTCCATAGGACTCAACGTCGTCTACTTTTTAATATAATAGGACTCAACGTCCTCAGCTTATATTTCATAAGACTCAACTTCCTCTGCTTTATGTTTCATAAGACTGAAAGTCCTTTGTTCTGATCTTTCCAAAGACTCTTCGTATCATGTTGTGATCTTATGAAGGATCACCCAAACCGAATTAGTGTCATCGTCTTTACTTATATTTTATTTTCAATAAAAGACAAGTAAAAAGGGGCAATTGTCAGACCATAATTCTGTCTGAACAAGTTTAAAAAAAGGAAAATAATAAAATGAAAAAAATGGGAAAGGAAGATAATAAAATGGAAAAAAAAAGAAAAAAAATGGAAAGGAAGATAATAAAACAGAAAAAAAAGGAAAGAATGATAATAAAATGACAAAAAAGAAAAAAAAAAGGAAAGATCGATAATAAAACGAAAAAAATAAAAATAAAAAGGGAAAGAAAAAAGAGAATAGAAGTGGAATGAACATTATAAAACGCAGAGGTTTTGAACATCAATTAAAAAAATACAAAAGAAAGAACTGAAGAGGCACAAATCCCAAGAAGGCCAAAGGAGTCAACAACGTCACATCATTTGGCATTACAGTCGGAGAAAGAGGAGGCGTCTCCTGGTATCTGTTCATTCCTTCCTTCTCCCTTCTTTTCTCCTTAACCCTTCCTTCCTTCTCTTCTCCTCTTTCGTTGTTGTTTTGTCTAAAAAGAAAATATATATTTAAATCCCTACTTTTACATATACAACCCATTATTATTTGTTTTTGGGCCTGACCCATTTTCTTGTTAAGTTTGAATTAAATAAACACTGCTAGTCACTCCGCCAACTTTTGTACCTACACCCATTTCTTTTTTGGGCCCAACCCATGTTTTTTGTTAAATTTGAATTGAATAAATACTTATAGTCACACCTCCATCTTTTATACGTACACCCCTTTGTTTTTTGGACTTGGTCCATTTTTCTTTTTATATTTGAATTAAATAAATATTACTAGTCACACCTCCATCCGTTACATATACGCTCCATGCTAGGTCTCCGACTCGCTTGGTGGTGTTTCAATAATGTGTGGATAAATTTTTGTGAATGTCATGTTGGATCTCCAACTTGCTTGACTTCACGGAGTATACCGCAAATGCAAAATCTTTAACAAAAAAAAGGATAAAAATATTCAAATAAATGATCACCCAATTCTCCTTTTTCTCCACAAAAATTACACATTACTCGAGAACGCTTTAAGGTCCAATGCCTTAAGTGATTCTCTCCACTTTTTTTCTTAAAATTCAACATCATTTCAAGGTCCATCTCCTTAACAACTTTTTTTTCCACATAGTTAAAACAAATCTTTCAAAAAAACATAAAATCAACCCTACACACAAGTTGTTTTCTACACAAAGAACTACATAAGTATGATTTACTCATTGTACTTGGGGATACGTAGTAGTGAGGGCAAACCCTTTGTCTACCTAAAAAAATATAAAAAAAATATAAAATCCTCTCTTTGCTAAAAAAATAAAAATTTTCTTTCGTTTTTTTTAATAAACAAAATATAACAAACATAATTCATGTTCTTAAGGGAAGATAAATAACTTAAAAGTCACTTTATTTTTAGCACACTCGAGTAAAGGTTGTTGTCTTCATGACTCACACGTGGGGTACTAACACCTCCCCGTGCGTAAATGACTCTCGAACTTTTTTTCTCTCAAATCGTAGACCATTCCTTATCTTTTTGGTATTCGATGTTTTCCTTAAATAAATGTTGGTGGCGACTCCTCAAGTTTTCCTTTATTGGAAAAATTCTTTATATTTTTTTATCGTCGTTCCAGTCAAATTGCAACAAAAAACATAGACTTTAAAGAGACTTTTTCTCTAGTTTCTTCGAAAGACTCTTTTAGGACAATTATGGCACTTGTGGCTCATTTTGACTTAGAGCTACATCAGATGGATGTTAAGACAACGTTTCTCAATGGCAATATTGATGAGACAATTTATATGACCTAGCCAGAAAACTGTTTTTGGAGATTGAAAGTTTATGGTTTGTAAGTTAAAGAAATCTATCTACGGTCTCAAACAAGCTTCTCGTCAATGGTATCACAATTTCATCAAGTTATAATCTCTTATGGTTTTGAGGTGAACATGGTGTAAGATTGTGTATATCATAAATTTAGTGGGAGTAAATTTATCTTCCTGATTTTATATGTCCATGATATATTACTTGCCAACAACGATATAGGCTTATTCCACAAAACCAAGATATTTCTCACTAAGAATTTTTACAGATACTACGAGATCGTTCTTGAGGTATCCTTGGGTTGTCACAAAAGTGTTATACTGAAAAGATTTTGGAAAAAATTGGCATGAAAGATTGTGCATAAGGAGATACGCCTATATCTAAAAGAGATAAGTTTAATCTCGAACAATGCCCAAAGAATAAACTCGAGACAATGGAAATGGAAAAGATTCCTTTGTATCAGCTATAGGAAGTCTAATGTATGCTCTAGTTTGCACTCGTCCTAACATGGCATTCATAGTGGGAGTATCGGGCAGATACTTTAGTAACCTAGGGATGGATCATTGAAAAATAGCTAAAAGGGTTATGCGTTATTTAAAGAGAACAAAGGATTACATGCTGACATATTGGAGGTCAGATGAATTTGAGATCATCAGGTATACTGACTTTGATTTTGTTGGATGCCAAGATAGTAAAAGATCCACATCAGGTTATGTCCACATGTTGGCTAGAGGAGCTATTTCTTGGAAGAGTGTTAAGCAGACACTTGTAGCTTCCTTTACTATGGCCGCTGATTTTGTAGCTTGTTTTGAGGCATCCAACAATGGGGTATGGCTGCGAATTTTTGTCACAAGACTACATATAGTAAGTGGTGTTGAAAGGGCGCTAAAGATTTATTGTGACAATAAGTCTGCAGTATTGTACTCCAACAATAACAAAGGCTCTTCAAAATCGAAGCACATCGATATAAAGTTTTTGGTTGTTAAAGAAAGAGTTTGGAGTGATAAGATTTCCATAGAGCACATAGGGACAAACTTCATGCTTGTAGATCTACTTACTAAAGGCTCAGTGCCTAAGGTCTTTCACGAGCATACCGTTCATATGGGTGTTGTTTTGTTTGATGACACTATGGTTTAGTGGGAGTTCTTTATATTGGTGTTATATGTAAAAACATCTATATATTTATTTTCTATAGAATAAAGATTTTGATGTTATTTTCCCTCTGAATGTGTATATTTTGTGCTTGTGTTTCTACTTTGTGTATGTAAAAAATTAAGGATTGATCTCATAAGGACTAAAGAAGGACCAGTTGGAAATAGGCATGGTAGAGATCACATTGCATGTAATTTCCATGTCACTCATCCATACTTGATCTATGTCATTAAATATATTGGTGTGATGATCATGGAAGGTTTTGTTAAGCCTAACAGTGACAAAAGCAGCCATGATCTCATATTGATATAGGAGATGAACCATATTGTATCTGAGGAGGAATTTAAAGATAAATAGCATATAGTTGCGCACTAAGGATATATGATATAATTATCTCAGGTCAATATGTAGCCCAAGTGGGAGATTGTTAGGAAATTGAATTTCCTAACATTATTATGTACTACACATTGTATTAATAATTATATTATGTTATTTTAATATATATTGGGTAAATTAAAGTGGTCAATTAAATATGTATAAGTAAATATGGATATGTGGGTGGATACTAGTGTTGGGTCAATTAGGTATAATGAAAGCTTACTAGCCCAACAATAAAGAAAAACACTATATATAGGTTTATGGTCCCCAATAGGTTAAATCAAGTTTCAGTTTTTTATTTTCCCATATAGAAAGAATACCCTCTAAGGAGTGATTTGACTAAGGAAGACTAAAGCTTATAAGGAAAGGCTAAAGGCTAGAAGATTAAAGATAAATAAATGCTACAACGGAAACATGTACGCTTTATTTGTTTAAGATTTATTGATAATCCAATATGATGCTCTTTGAATTTTATTGGGTGATCGTTTTCACCATAAGGATTTAAAAATAAATTTCCTATCATGATAAACTTTATTCTCATAGCATGCATCTTGTATATTTTCTAATGCTTTTAAATTTAAACATCAATTAAATGGTTCAACAATATGTATGTGAATGTCAAAAACAAATTTCAAATATATATACTTTATCTTCAAAATTCAAATGTACTCTTATATAACATGCATTTTATACATCATATTATACTTTCATATTGATTAACGGTTCAACTAACTTATCTCTATCAATATATCATCTTTAGTTCTAACTTAATTTAAAAGTGTTATGTGAATATATATTTTTTAAAATAAACTATCCATAATTAAAAATAAAAGCATCACAACATAAATTATTTATTATAAATCTAAAATATTATTTATATGTTAACAAATTATGTATTATATATTTTAATTACAATATAATGTATGTGATGAGAATATAATTATGTTTGTATTAAGAAATATTTATTTATTATAAATTATAAATTTAAATATTGTATAAATAATAATTTATTTTGTGCAATGCACAAGGTAAATTACTAGTCATCATTTAAATAAGGTAAGACATAAAAGAATTTAAATTAGATAAAAGATAAATAAATTTAAATAAATATATACATGTTAATTAAAAGAGATAAAGATCATTTATCCCACTAAATAAGAGAAAATCCCTATGAAAATAAAAAAACAGATAGAAGTAATTAATTTAAATTAGGAAAGAAATGAAGGAATTTCATTTAGTGTAAAAGATGTTTTGTGTTCCTCTTTAATTTTAAAAGTTCATTTTAGTCTCCCTAAGAAAAAATTGTTTGTTTTGAGTTATTTTTCTGTTAAATATAAATGACAACTAGGATTGATTGTAATTAATAGAAGTTGAAAACATTTGGGTAATTTGTAAAAAATAAGGCAATGATGGATTAATAGATAAATATAAATTATGCAAATTAAGAGACAAAATAAAATTTGTCTCTAATCAGAGATGAACTCTTGCAATTTTGAGATGGATAAATAGTGTCATGATCTTTAGACATAAATTATTTGTCGTTGTCAAGAGACGGTCAAGTCAATGTTATAGACGACATTTTTGTCTAACAGAGACGGATTGTAGCTTTGTTTGGAATTTTTATAATTCCTAATAAATTAATATGGGCTACATACTATATTATTATTTATATTTGTTTGTTATATTTAAGTGGACTTAATATAAGTGATCTAATTTAGTGAGCCCATTAGATTGTCAATAGAAAAGTGATATGGGCTTAATGAGCCGAAACTAGTTTGGCCTATTAGGTGATAATGAGAACCCTAATAGGTTTAAAACCTGAGGCACGGTTATGGTCCCCAACACACCAAATGAAGAAACATTTTTTTCTCTTCCTGTCTAAAGAGAAAACAACAGTCCCATAAGGAATAAGGTAATTTGGTTGAGGAAGGTCATTAAACCAAGTTTTTGTGACCAATCATTATGGATCTAGGTATTAATGACATCCTTCTCGATAATATGATGTACACTACTAAAAATATGTTTTTAACATTACAATTTTAACATCAATTTTTACAAAACCGATGTTAAAAAAAGTGAGATGACATATTTTGTAAATAAGTTGAGTTCTTTAACATCGGTTTCTAGAAAATCAATGTTGCTAGAAGCATGTTAACATCGATTTTCAAGAAACTAATGTTGCTAGCAGTCTCTTAACATTGATTTTCAAGAAATCGGTGTTGTTAGGAGTCTCTTAACATCGGTTTTTAGAAAATCAATGTTGTAAATAATCATTTAACATCAGTTTTTAGAAAACTAATGTTGTGAAATGATAAGTTAACATCGTTTTTTACTCAAAACCGATGTTGAACCCCCTTACTCTCTCGCTACGTACTCTACTTTCTCACGCTGTCTTCCTTTCCGTCTCGGCTTCGTCTCTCGCAATGTCTTCCTCTCCATCTGGGCTGTGTCTCTCGCGCCTCAACTCCATGACCACCTTTCTCGCCTCCACTTCTTCGGAGCCTCTCCGTCTCCACTCTCTTTCTTTTACGGTGAACCAGGTATGAACAATACCCTAGTTGAATACTCATATTTTGCATAGTTTTCTTGAATAAACAAGCCTCAACTATATATATATATATATATATATATATAAATTTAGGTTAATTTTTTCCTAATATTTCATTAGTACAAATTTGGGAGTCACGTTAGTCTTTCTTTCTGTCTTATTTCACAAATGCTTCTATTTCCATTAAATAGGCTTTTACTTCACGTACTAGGAATAGAATGAGTGAAGAGAAAACCTTCTTTGGATTTGGAACTCAACAAAGTGTAAGGTGAGTGATCATCTCTTCGTAAGCAAATTCATCATTTTTTGTCAGCTGGATATACCCTTGCCTTGTCTAGAAGACTACACAATTTACATCCCTCAGGGATGTCATCAATATATTAGTCCTTAGAAAATTTCCTACTTTAAACAATATCCACTCTAATTCCAAGGTGTGCGCAATACATTTAGGTTACTGCTTTGCTGTAGCAGGGATTTGTAGGACAAAATTTCCCCCTAAATTACCTTTTTGACTGGCAAGTAGTAACATTAGTCCTTAGAAAAAGGCCCACATAACAAAACCTAAGATAAAAACAATATTGTGTTTTGAAATAAGAAAAGAATCTTCAAAGATGAAATTATAAATGTTCACTCTGTTATAAATCCATGAATTTCAGGGAACTATGACAAAGTACTATAAATTAAATTGAGGACTATACACAACCATAGGAAATTACATTTTAACCAAATAATGTTGTAGTACCAGAAATTTATTCCATATATATCTTAAGAATTTTGCTCTATATCTTGAGAGAGGTTCTCTGTACTTTCCTATAAAATGTGAAAATAAGTTTTTCATCCTTATACAAAAATGAAGCAATCCCCGTGATGTCAACAAAATCTTGCCATTAAAAAACTAATCACGTGTGAAGTGTCCTTTACCAATGAAATATTTTTCATGTGCAAAACAATCAGGAAAATTTCTCATAGTTTAACAATATAGTTACAATTGATGTAGATGCCAGTGGAGTTGTTCCTGTATCTACTTTAAATTACCATAGCTAAAACCTAATCAAAGCAGTCACAAAATTGATTTATTTAGGTAACTAGATTCACTAACTTGTTCCAGGTGGATCCTATTTATTCCTTTGCATTACAATGATGTCATTAACTCACTTCTCTTTGGACCAAATGCAAAATATGGATCCAATGGTAAGGAACTGATTTCATTCGTGAATGAAAAAGGGAATTTCTTAGGTTTGATAATAACCTTTTTCTATTTTAATGCAAAAAAGAAGCTACATCCAAGAAATCCATAGTACTAGAAAAGCTATGCTACCGCTACTCCTAATTCTACAACTAAAAAGGATAAAATAACAATTCTGGATTCTTCATTTTTCTCTCAGAGATGTCAAAAGGCTACATATAGCTAAAACTTAAGGCTACACGTGTCCATAATTTCAAATGATAACTATAGCTACTACTGCCAGCTAATAAAAGGTTGAACTTACAACAAAGCTAATTTTATTGAATTCAAAATTGAAATCCCCTAAATGATGTGATTTGTTGGGATATTAATAAACAACACTAGTCTCTTTGGCCATGGGACTTATGCTACACATTTGTTCGGGAGAACTAGGAACTTAAATGCATGCACCAATGCATATACCACGCCTTCACCCGGTATCATATATATAGGTGGTCAAGCTAGGAAGTGAAAAAGTGGGACATGTCATTATGGTATAATATAGAATTAACTTTATTGTAGTTTTATTCTATTTATTGTGGTTCATGTAAGACTTTAATCTCTTAGTCATTTTTATTTTAAATTTAATCTTTAATTATTTTACTGTTTCAATTAAGTTGCACTACTAGAAAATAGGCTTTTAATCTCAGTTGTTTTTGACTTTTAACATCGATTTTTAACTGATGTTAAAACCACTAACATTAAAAGTATCAATATTAAGATTAGTTTACAAAAATCGATGTTGTATAATAAGAAATAAACCAAAAAAATGTAAAATATACAAAAATCAATATCAATTTTTAGAAAAACAGATGTGAAAAAAGATTTTCTACATCAGTTTTGCGAAAACTGATGTTGAATAATACTTACAACATCGATTTTGTTTAAAACTGATGTGGAAAGTTCATTTCTACATCAAGTTTTGGAATAATTGATATTCTATAGTTACTTTCTACATCATTTATTACATAACCGATGTAGAATGACATTTTTAAAAAAAACATGACCTATTTTTTTTTATTTCCCTTGCAATTTTAAAAGACACATCAAATGCTTAAACAAAAATTTTAATACACTTCTTGTTTTTATATTGTCAAACATCTAACGATGAGAACTATGAAGGATGTAAATAACTTTGTATACAAATTAATATAAAATAAACATTTAACTAAATAACTAAATTAAACAAAGTGAAATGATGGATATTGTTAATTAATTTTTAAGAATACATTTCAAACTCAATAACTAAATTGATAAGATTTATTTTTTAAAAGTTATGCATCACTTCAAATAAGTGAGATAATTGGGGTAAAAGTGGAGACAAAAATGTCTACAAGTAAGTGAATTTGTTTTTGAGTGTAAGGGTAAAATAATCTCACTGAAAGGGGAGATCACAATCCGTTAACAAAAGCTGTATCTCCTTTATATGATATAAATTAGAAGCAGTTATGAACATGATAGGCATGATAGGCATCAATATTTTAATTACACCTCTTGAAGTATAGTTCCTCATCACTTCTTCCGGTTAACTTGAGATATTGTAGTGTAACATGATCCACAGGGAAGAAGCCTATGGTGGCACCATATTCAGGAGACATATTTGCAATAGTGGCCTTGTCAGCCAAAGATAATTCACCCATACCATCACCTAGAGAACAAAATAAATAACTGTTAATCAATAAGGACAATCACTGTATGTTGAAAAAAAATAAGAGAAAATTTATGCAACACTAGACCTCAAGAGAACTTAATTGCCATAAAATTCAACAAATTTCCCCACAACACCATGCTTTCTGAGAATTTGAGTCACATCAGAACTAAGTTTGTTGCTGTAACACCATTGCGTAGTTTTTCAGATAACTTGAACCCAACAACACTAGGCAAAACCATGCTCAAAGGTTGTTAAGTATCATTGCACACAGCAAAGCAATCATCACACTTCAAGATAAAGCAAATAAATAAACACTTCTAGGGAGTCATGTGCGCCATCAAAATTCATTAAAAATAGTATTTTGAATAGAATTAAGATTGACATTCATGGAATTACATGTTTATATATCAAGATCACAAGGTAATTTACCTAACCAAGCATTGTTGCCTCAGCTTCAATACCTCCCACTCCCCATCCAGCAAAACCAAGCCCATCTATCATAGTTGTATGTGAACCGGTCCCAGCCACACTGTCAAGATAGAGTAGGCCCTCATTGTTGAATGCAACCCTTCCAAGATATTCAAGATTGACCTGGAATTCAAGACATCAAACCACAGTCCCCAACATTAATGATAAAAAGAACAATTAAATTCCATTAAATCATTTTGCATCTTTGTTTCCAAACTTACCTGATGTACTATACCAGAACCGGGAGGAACAACAACCATGTTACGAAATACAGCTGACCCCCATTTAAGAAAAGCAAACCTCTCCTTGTTTCTCTGAAATTCAAGCTCCATATAGGCCTGCACTGCATTCTCTGACCTTGTAATGTCAACTTGAATTGAATGATCAATGACAAGATCCACAAGAACCTATCCACAATTATAGCTTAGAAGTTAGAGCCACTTCTAACAAGCATCAAATATAAGAAAAATATGTCTAATACAGTGTTTTCTCAAACTCCGAAAACCCAATAACTACGTAGAAAACGGAGTTAGTTGACAAATTTTGTGTAGGTAGTAACTCAAACTTTGAAGTACTTTTAAGTCAAACTAGTTTAGAAGAATTTCCATCATGTTTTATTTAAATGAAGTTTTCCCCACTAGTCTCCTATTCTCCCTCTACTATCTATAATTTCAAAAACGACTCATTATTGCCATTAATTAAATTAAGATAATTTTAGAACATATATAAGTATTATTTGAAAATTTAAGATACTAGTTCTATCTTGATTGATTTTGACCATTATTGCCAAACTCCACTAAAAGCTATAAAAATAAACTATGGAAACTAAATATATTGGAAAATATTTTTCAGATACTATCAATTATATTGCAGAAGTTTTAGCAGCTATGTGGTAAAGATGGCACAAATGGTTGCATCTAGATAAAAGCTATTTTTTTTTTCTTAAATGAAGGAGATTTAAATTTTTTTTACTGTGCATAACAAATAAGAAGTAATATTACAGAAAGAATTTCATTGAAAGGATTTTCATTGGCTGAAATGAACAATAATTAGAACACAAAATTTAGCACTAGACATTAGAAATATACGCACATTATAAATATAAATTCACACAATGGTAGCAAGATAATGCAAACTACACTACTCCCCCAACCAAACGTGATACATTATTCTCCTTTTGTTGTTTCTTTCTTTTACTCTCGTCACCAAAAAATAGACATATTAGTGGAAAAAAAAACATTTACTACAAAAAAAATGGTATTTCCAACGGACAAAAATCCGTCGGAAATGTCGAATTTCGGACGGAAAAAAATCCGTCGGAAAAACGGTCGTTGGAAATTTAACCGACGGATTTTGGTGTCCGTCGGTAATTTCCGTCAATGGGCCGTCGGTAATTTCTGACGGCCATTTCCGTCGGTAATTTTCGACGGCCTTTTCCGTTGGAAATTACCGATGGCCACTTCCGACGGAAATTTTCGACGACCAATTCCGTCGGAAATTTCCAACGGCCATTTCCGTCGGTAATTTCCGACGGTCACTTCCGTCGGTAATTTCCGACGACCAATTCCATCGGAAATTTCCAACGGCCATTTCCATCGGTAATTTCCGACGGCCATTTCCGTCGGAAATTACCGACGGCCATTTCCGTCGGTAATTTCCGACGAACAGTTCGGTCGGAAATTTTCGACAGCCTTTTCCGTCGAAAATTTCCGTTGGTAATTTATTATCAAATACAATAATTTATTTTGTTTTATGAAAATTTTATTTTACTATTGATATTATATAACATCATTATAAAATTAAGGCATATTATATAATGAAAGACTAAATTCATAAATTCAAAGCAAATGTTTTAACAAAGTAAATTAAGTTCAGATAATAATTAAAATAAAAGCACAATGTTCAACATACAAATTACTCATAAACTGTTTCCAAGTCAATAATCAAAATAGTCATTGTCAGAGTGTCCTTGCTGGTCATGAAGTTGTTGCTGCTCATTCGCTGGTTCATCATTGTTTAGTTGCTACGCATCATGTGATTGATCATGTTGTTGGTGTTGTTCAGCAGGAGACAAATGAGTCATTTCAAAATCACCAACACTAGATTGAACATCAGATCTAGCTTGAGATAATCTAGCCTCAAAATTTTTTTGTCATTCAAAACCAGTTATTATTGGCACAATTGAATGAAACATCATGTTTTAATACAAAAATCATGGCAAATTATCATCTCACATGTGTCTGCCTAGATCTATCATCGACAAATTCACCAGTATCCTTTCGTAAATGTGTTTGTTGAAAAATTTCATCAATGTATGCTGATCGACCAAGTTCCTGAGACTAATTATAAAAATCTCATCAATGTATGCAGCAAAGACTTGTAACACTTGTGAGCAGTGTCAGAGAGCAGGAGGATCCCTTACATGGAGACAACAGATGCCTCAGCAATCCATGCTATTCTGTGAGGTGTTTGATGTCTGGGGTATTGATTTCATGGGCCCCTTTCCTACTTCTTTTGGTTTTTCTTATATTCTGTTAGCTGTTGATTATGTTTCAAAATGGGTAGAAG
>PYAF01005011.1:490040-504501 GCA_007407185.1 Glycine tomentella
CCTTGGTAAATTAAAATTTTCTTTCAACAATATCAGAGTTTAAAATCAGAGTTTAATTCCCTTTGGATCTTTATCACAAAATACAATTGAAAAACTTTATCCAAAAAACAATCCAAGATTTGTAATACCTCAAGAATAAACTTCACAAAGAAGAAAACACAACACTCAAATATAATTCACACAAGATATTATCTAAACTACAGAATATAAATCAAGAGACAAGATTTATACTGGTTCACCTCAAAACATATGAGGCTACATCCAGTTTCTTCCACTCAACATTAGAGTAAAGTTCCACTATTGCAATTATGTTTCTTACAAGCAATTACAAGCTTTTCTTCCTCAACCCTAGAGGAAGTTCAGAGATCTAAAACCCTATTAGATCCTTAGAAGCTAAACCCACACTGAGAAAACTACTCAATTGTCTTTGGAGAAAACCTATCTCCCTTGGAGAAACACTATCCCCTCTTGCAAGAAACCCAAATACAATAGAATCAACAAAATTCAAAATTACTGCAGAAAACTTAATACCCACAAAGAATTAGGAAAGAATTCACCTGATGATCCAAGATTGAAATGCAAATGAATGACAAAACTCAGGTTGAATGCAAGTCAAGAATGCAGAACAGCTTTCCTAGATATTTATGAAAAATTAGTTTGCTTCACTAACAAAACTAGTAAACCATGGATGGCTTAATGGAAGCAAAGCTCAAATAACCCAGAAGAATGCCTTGATTTCTTAGAAAGCTCAGAACATCGAAAAGTTTTAATATCAATCTCAATCTCTGTTGTGTTTTATTACAAAAGGCAAGGGTTATATATATAGTTATTTTCGTAACTAAAATAATCGATTAAATAAGCTCCAGACGCTCCTGTAATCGATTAAAAGCGACCTTTGGATTTCCAGAATTTCAACAAACGGGTCAAATAATCGATTAACCCGTGGAGTAATCGATTACATCAGTTTAAGCAAAATTTCCGTTTAAGTAAAATAATCGATTGTATTACATGGTAATCGATTAAGCCAGAGCAAGCCTAAATCTGGATAGTGTTGATTAATCGATTACAATCCACCGTAATCGATTAAGCCAGCATGAGTGCAAAACATGATTTAAACTATATAACCGATTACAATGAGTGGTAATCGATTAAGCCAGAGTGACTGTATTTTTCCAAACAAGCATGTAATCGATTACAATATCATGGTAATCGATTAAACCAGTCATAAGGCTAAATCCTAAGTATGCTGATTTTCATGTAATCGATTAATACGATGGAATAATCGATTAAAGTGTTCATTTTTTATTTTCCAGAAAACTTATGAACAAAATAATCTATTCATTCAATTCAATAATCGATTAAAGCAGTGCTAGGCTATTTTTCCAAAGTATTTAGCTTTTCCTTCAGTTTCAAATCAATTACTTAAAGACTTATATGATGCAATGCTTGTATGATGTATGAATGATATATAACTAAAACTTGGATCATCACAATGCCTTCAGACCTTTTACATTTAAATCAAAAACATCACTTCTTCAAATCTTGATCCATGTTGAAAGCCAAAACTTCTAAGTCTTGAACATTGCTTGATACTTCACTTGATTCTTCATGTTGCTCCCCCTCAATTCAACAAGATGTACCGGGATGACGTACCCTAGCTAGCCACCACTATCAGGCATGCAATTACAGGCTTATATACAACCTGGAAGACAAAACCCGGCTTAGATTACATTCCAGAGAAGATGCAGAAACACGATTTAGTAGGAGATGCAGCTTTTGGGCACCAATTTGTGAACCACACAGTCATTCCATCCACTAATATGACTGATGTCAACGTGGAACGCGCTGTCCTGCTATATATACTCCGGGGTGAAGGTAATTTGTACATTGCGAACATTTTATCTAACCGCATTGTTCACATGATTCAGGACGCTAGCAGTAAGTCGTGGCTAGCCCACTCATCTTTGATCTCTCACCTGTGTCGAGAAGCGGGTGTTGAGATCCTAGATGAAGAGCCGATGGATGTTCCAATTGCTTCTCTGATGGGCCACAAGACTTACTTAGATGCTATAAAGAACGCCACAGAAGAACAGATCATCAGAGCTTCGAGGCTCACCCCAGGGCAACTTGCTGCACGGAGTCCTCATGCTGAACCCCAGCCGGAAGACCCTCAGCCACAGGAACCTGCACAACCTTCTTCTTCCACTGAGACGACACCCAGACATGAGCTTTTGTACGACGACTCACCAAGCTATTTAGCCCTTCAGGCCTTCATCCATAGCCAGCTAGATTATCAGACACGCATGTTAGAGAATCTCTGTAGGCAGTGCGGTGTCACGACAAGTTCCTACCAGCCACCAGTAATTCCACCACCAGCTCTTACTCCAGCTGGACCCCCAAATACTACAGAGCCAGCCACAGCCATTCCCGATCCATCTCAAACTGCTGAGGCTGAGGATGAGACGAGAGAGGGAGAGGAGTGAGGAGTGATCGTCACATCATTTGACTTTCTTGTTTTTAGTATAAGGTTTATACCGTACTTTTACATTTTGAAGCTAATATATTTCACTACTTGATGCATATATACGACTGTTTTATGATTAAATTGTTGTGATGATGCTCAGTTTGGATTAATGTTTCATTTGAGTTGCGATTTCACAAATAATGTTGATTGATGAAAAATTTCAGTAGCGCTATGACCTTGTTAGTAATAATAATAATAAAAATTTGGTGCTATGAATATTTGTTTTTTACTTTCCTAAGTTTCAGTAAATTTTCATTGTAGTTCAATTTAAAGGTTACAAACATATTTCTAAATTTACATATTTTTTGTTATATTTTTCATTATCTTTAACTTACCAATAAATGAACAATTTTAAAATTATTATTTTGTATGTTTCATGTGTCAAAATGTAGGCCGAAAATTATTTAATTGGTTAAGTATTAGAAAAATGATGGTTGTGAGAAAAAATATCATACAGTAAGCATTGGTCAGGACTATTTTAAATCGTCAAAATCGTTTAAAAATTGGTGTCTCAATTAGGGAAACATTTCAAATAATTAAATGTTTGTTATAATCCAATATTAATTTATTTAAACAGTTTTAAGTACACAAAAAAATGTTTAAAACACAATATATTTACTAACCTTAACCTAAGATGTACTAAAAAAATTGTTTATACTTTAATGGCCTTTATGCAGACCCATTAAAGAAAATTAAATAAAATAAACTAAACCAAGTTCAAAGTTCGGAAATTAAGGAAAGCAAATAAAATATTACATAATTTAAATTTTTATTAATCTTTATTTTTTCATTGGATTTACCTTAAACAAGGAAGTAACATTTTGTAGCTTGTATGATTTTTTTAAAAATAAATCATTTGTAAAAAACTTTATTTTACAGGCTAAATTAATAAAATATTCCACAATTTAAAAATAATTCATATTGTGAATAACATCATTTAAAGTGATTTTATAAAATAATTTGGAATCAGTTTATTATAGTCAAAGCAAAAAAATAGTTACAATTTAAAATATAATTTTAATATTTTAAATGAACTATTAAAAATAACAACACAAGTGAAGTCACATAACGGATGGCATCATCACCGATTTACTTTTCAAAATCATCATTTTAAATACGTCGATTTGTCTTTAAAAAAATTTGATTAAATTTCAATGCATTTTAAATTATTTTTTTACACTCCTACATTGATCTACGATACGGTTTATTAAAGTTATGGTTTTAGATTGTTTAGAAAATTCATTTATTTATTATAATTATATTTTAAAAAAATAAAAATTTAATAATAGAGTTGTTAAATATTTATCCTCTAACTCAAATTCCTTTATGATCGAATTGGCTATATGATCCTTCATTTTAGTTATTAGATACTAGTGTTATTGTCAATAAAAAAATGTTAAATAAATTTTTTTACGATAATATTGTCAGTCTTTTTACATTTTACAAGTATAATACTATCTCTTTTATTATTTTATAGAAAATAATAAAAATTTCAAAAACAAATGAATACAACAAATATCTGACATGTTTAATGCAAAGTAAATAATTTATAAATGTAATTTAAATTACAATACAATTTAAATTGTTTCCACTAACAATTTTTCCGACATATGATTCCGTCCAAAACTAATATATACGTCATTGACCTAAATATTTACAACATAATATTTTCCACGAAAAATATTCCGGACGAAATTAAAAAATTTTCCACTAAATATTTTCCATTAGAAATACTCAAATTATCGACGGAAATATCCGTCCGAAATGCTAAAATTATCGACGGAATTTTGTCCGTGGGAAATTTCCGACGGATATTTCTGTGGGTAATTTCCGACGGATAATTCCGTTGGAAATTACCCACAGAAATATCCGTCGGAAATTATCCACGGACATATCCGTCGAAAATTACCCATGGAATTATCCATCAGAAATGCTAAAATTTCCGACGGAATTTTGTCCGTGGGATATTTCCGTCAGCAATTACCCACGGACATATCCGTCGGAAATTACCCACCGAATTATTTGTGGGAAATGCTAACATTACCGATGGAATCTTGTCCGTGGGAAATTTCCGACGGATAATTTCGTGGGTAATTTCCGACGGATTTTGTTTTTACCTTTCCACAAATATTTGCGTCGGAAAATCCTTCGGAAAATGAATTATTTTCCACGGATTAATTACCGACAAATATTTCCGTCGGTAATGTAAATATTTCCGACGGAATATTTTCAACGGAAACTAGTCTGTCGGAAATTATTTTCCGTCCGAAAAATCCGTTGGAAATATTGAAATTACCGTCGGAAAAAAGGGTTTTTTTTTGTAGTGATTTACAATAAAGTTGCAGAGTCAGTTTTCTCATATTATTTATTCTTTATAAAAAACTGAAATAAAAAAATATCACTACAGTAGTCAACACATACTCGTGTAGGGAAGCTAAATAGAATACAAAAAATGGAAACAAAAATGCGGAATTCAAAAATGAAATTGGAGAAATGAACAATATTCATAATGTTAATCCAAGTAAGTGTGATTTTGAGAAAAACGCTTACCTCCTCACACAAATACCCCAGGGTCTCCAAATTCACCTGTTTGACATGAGAAGGTACTTGATGAATATTTGACAAAAGTGATACTATCAGCTCGAGCCATTGTTCCTAAGGAAGCTTAATTCTAGTGACTTTAGCAATAACTTATGTTTTGTAGACTGAGCATCAGGTACAAGAGAAGAGAGTGTTTGTAGCAAACATGACTTAACTTGGGTTTTCGCCACAGGGTCTAGCGACAACCATCTTTGGATCAATTCATGTTTTTTGATTTCATCCTTGGCATTCAAAACGTTTTTCGGGTATCAGTTGATTTATCTTCACTTGCTAACTCTCTAGTTATAGAGACCAAGAATCCAGGAAGGTATTACTCCTGAAATTGTTGCAGCATGTCCTCAACATGCTTCCGTACATTCCTGTCAATTGACTAAGCAATCAAAAGCACTTGGGCAACTTCCATTGCCATGCCCTACCTGATGGCACAAAACAATCAGCTCTTACAATTTCAGTCGAGTGAAAATCCAAAAAAATAGGGAGCAATCACAATGAGTCAATCAAAGAAGCAAGTCTCTATTAAATTATGTCAATCTTAGATCCAGAAATAAACTAAAAAGACCCAAAGAGTCGAAACAAAGAAATAAACTAAAAAGAAAAGTAAAAAAAAAAAGAAGAAAAAAGTGAGATTGGATTAACATAATTACCCAGAATCGGAGAAGAGATATTAAGAAACGAAACAAAGGAGACTGTGAATGAGTGAGGTGAATAAAAGAAATGCTTTGATAGAGAAAGGAGGAAGGAAACACCCATGGTGGCGATTTCACGGTGGAAACGTTCGACGAGGGGAGCGAAAGTGTTGATCCAAGGACGGGGAGGGAATGGAGAGGCAGAATGAAGGCGGTGGCTCCACCGCAAAACAAAGCCACGGAGGGAATGATGCGTTGCAAACACATCTTAGTTTTAGGATAGTTTTAGGTTATATTTCAATTAAATCGTTAGGAATTAGGTTAGAATAAGTTAGTTTGTTATTTATATTTAATTATATTTCATTTTATCACCAAAGTTAAGATTTCAGGGTAAAAAAGAGGAGGATCAAGCAAAGAAAGAAGAAAACCAAGCTGAAGGTCCCGCGCGAACCGCGCCAGGACTCGCGCGACCCGCGCCAACTGCTCAAGACAGCCTTTCAACTCAAAGTATCCATGCTATCAGCGTGGAATTCCACGCTATTCGCGCCATCTATTCGAATGCCTCGCGCAGACCGCGCCAATTTGGAGATAGTTTTGATTCGTGCTAGCCGCGCGATCAGTGCGGATTCCAGCGCTATCAGTGCCATGATTTCGTACTAGCCGCGTGATCAGCACGGGTCTCGCGCCATCAGCGCAGCGGAGACGCATTTTCCTGATTTAAAAAGATTGAGTTCGAAATTGGCACAGAACAGGGGCTTTGTTACTCTAATTAAACCAATCTATAAAATAAAGGCTTCTGGACTGAAGAAGGGGACACTGTACACCACTGGAAACCATTCCACAACTCCCATTATCATATTTTATCACTCTAAACCATTGGAAGTCAAGAATCAAGGCTAGGTTATTGGAGAATCATGTATTATTCAACAGCTTTTGTATTCTTGAAGCCTATGGCAGACTAAACTTGGTATTGTGGGAAGGCCATGAACTGATGTGAACTCCTCTGTAACTTAACTGGTATTGAATGAGATTTTCTTGATTGTTTTATTTTAGTTTGTTCTTTATTGTTTTATTCTTATTTAGAATTGGCCATTCTATTTAGGTATTGAGGGTTAGGATTCGCAATGGGGATGTTGGGGTTCTAGTTTCTGACCTTAGTAAAGTAACAGTTGTTCATTACCTAGGGATAGGGATGCATGACTGCAGAACTTATAATATATTCTTTTAATTGCTTAACTTGATAAAACTCACTAAGGGATTAGGTTTTCAACTCAGGTTAAAGGGTTAATTCGCTAAGGGATTAGAGGTTAACTAAAATAGAAAAGATTCATTCTCTGAACAATCAGAAATAAGCGAACCTTATGATATAGTCTTTTATATGCTTGATAGGAATCGCTAAGGAATTAGGATTCTTGTTAAAGGACTAAATTGCTAAGGAATTAGGATTTATTAAAATCGGAAAGATGTATCATTTGAGTGATCAAACTTGATAAACCAGTTAGTGAAAGAGGTAGGGATCAGAGGGGATTGTACCTGACCACAATTGTTTCTTCCATTGGTAACACTTCAACTTATTTTACTGCTTATTTTAATTTCAGTTTTCTATTCAACTCTTCAACACACAACAACAATTCTTCACAAATTATTTCTTTTTACTTCCAATCACTTAGACTCAATATTACTATGAATTTCACACCAATCCCTGTGGAGACGATACTCTACTTACTCACTTTATTACTTGAAACGAGCGGTGCACTTGTTGTGTTCGTAACAGGGAACGAGTGGCAGCGGAGAAGGAAAAAGTGCAGGGAGTGAAAGAAGCAAAGGTTCTAGAAAGAGAGGGAAAGAAGAGTTTAGGCCTGGTTGCTCTGAGGAGTGAAGAGGCAGAGGAAGCTTCTTTTCTAGGATCCAAACTTTGAGATGTTAAGCGATGTCCAAATTTGAAAGAAAAATAAATGAAAAGTTGGCTGGAGGTACATGAACAACATCAGTTATTAAACAACCGATGTTAATGTCGACACAACAACATCAATTTTTAAAAAGTCGATATTAACATTGTCACATTAACATTAGTTTTTACAAAAAATCAATATTAACAAAATCAATTTATTTACAAAAATGTCACTGCCCTTTTGCTAACATCAATTTTATCAAAAACCGATGTTAAAGTAATGAAGTTGAAAGCATTCATTCTAATAGTGTTATTTTTCTAAATCTACTATGTAAATTAGATCTTTTATTTAAATTTTTCACAAATTGTAGTCATTAATTGTTTAATTTTTTTTTATTTTAAACCCATTAATCAAAAAATCTGGTTGGCTCAAGTACTGTATGAAGGAGTTTGGGATTTAACGTACTTATAGAAAGTTTATTTGAATTAATTTTGATACAAAGTATATTATATAAATTATTTGAATTCTTAGGGAAATAACATGGAATTCATACAAATTATTTTTGTTTTTATTTTAATCCCTTTAAATAACATTTTGCAGTTGTAATTGTAATTTTTAGGCACATTTTTTTTGTTGTTTGCATAGTCATCGTAACATTCACTGTTGGAGATTGTTAGTGACCATCTTCATAGATATGAAATAGTCAATAACCACGACCTGACTTTCGGTTGAGATCAGTGACACACAACTCTTCAATGGGTCTTGCTACTAAGCTCATTTACAAAATCTGTAACACCTTGTTCTCGTGTTATTGCTACTTGTAAGCGTGCTCACCATGAGTACAGGAACTACATACATCCTGTATATACGTTGGATAGTGCCTCCAACATATATAGAGGATTGTTAGGATAATTGTGCAACGAATCGTATTGACCACCGTGTCACAAGCCAATAATCTCTATCCTGCCCCAGAGAAGAAAAAGAAATTCTAACGATTGTCATGTCTCCTCTCGTATACAGACTGAAATTTATATCTAAGAATTGGGTCAACCAAAGCGATGTAATATGTGTAGCATCCCAGGTCATTCAAAGAAAAATTGCCCCCACAATGTAGGCTCAAGCCAACGTTAAATTTATGTCATATTCTTTGTACTTTAAAAAATTTGTTGTATTATTTCAAATTTAGATATTTTGTTCTATTGTTTGTAATTTTCTATATATATATATATATATATTGTAATTTAAATATTTTAGTTCAATTCAACTTGTTAATTAAATATATTTTTTATTTCAATTATGTGTTATAATAATCAAATAAAATGAAAATACAAAAGATATCAACTCTTCAATAAATGATTACATAAAATATGCAAAAAAACAACAACAACATATGCAAAATAATATTATTTTTTAGTTTAAACAAAACATAAATATAGACAATTAATAACAAAAAAAATTAAAAATACAAAAACAATTTAAATACAAAAATATACAAAAAATACAATAAGCAATTATGAAAACTTGGCTTTGAAAAAAAAATAGCGTTCAGAAATCAGTTATTAGGAAATCGATTTCTAGACGTATAAAAATATAAATAAGAAATCGGCTCAGGAATCATTTCTTAATTAAGAAAAAAATGTGCGAAATCGGTTTGGAAGAAACCGATTTCTAACCTTGAATTATAAAGTTTATCATCTATGCAAGTAATTTTTTGGATGTATTGTTTGGATAAATAATTAATTTTTTTGTATTATTTAGGTTAAAAAGCTCGAGTAAAGTTGAAACATTGAAAACTTGCCGGCTATAGTGTCTTCCACCAGTAGTATTACATGTTAAACGACAATTAATGTTGCTAGCTAGTTTCTTCACCCAGATGTGTCACATTTGAGTCTCTTTCTGTTTCACATAAACAAGAGAGGTATTTCCAAAGTTTGATTTTCAGTCTTTAAATAATTGTGTAGGCATCACATAAAAATTCATGTGGTATCCATAGTTAATTGGGTTTCTCTGGTAACTGTTATGTTGATGTATACCAGACAATTCAACATAAAAAGACACGTTCCTCACATAAAATCTTCTGTGCAACTCACCTAGCTATATGTATACAAAGTAGGCCATAGCTAGGCGTAATTATTATCAAAATAAAAAATTATGACTTTTTTAATAATCATCTTAGGAAGGTGATATAATTATTTCGTTAATAAACTTTTTTTATGAGTAATTCATTAATAAACTAATTCAATCATGCAGTAAAAAAAATCACATACAAATTGATCTAATGTTATATATCATTAATTTACATGAGAGAATAATAAACAACAACGATAAAATAAAATAAAAAACAATGAAAGGTAGGACAAGAAGTTTAAGGAATAATACATTTGGGTTTGATCTTAATTGGGAGACCCATGGATGGATATGGCTTTGGTTGACGAGTGATTGCTTCCTCTGGGTTTACTTGAGACCATTCATACATTTTTACGAAGTTGTGAATAATAGTCAAGGTCTCAATCCTGGCAAACTCGTTTCCTACGCAATAATGAAAAGCCCGGCACCAAATGGAAGGTATGAATAAGGTGGAATTGGTTGGATTCTCAAAACGTGATGGATCAAACTTGTGTGGATTTTCAAATATATCATCATTCATATGCGTTCCATATGCTGCCCAATACACCTGAACAATGAATAAATCTAACATTAAAGTTTATCCAAAAAAGATGTCACTAATTAATTTATAAAGATGAATAATAAATAGGTCTAGCGAAAGGGTTAGTCTCCTAAAGCGTGACGAATCACGGTTCTAATTCTTGTGGAAGGAATACTCACATTTAGTACCATACGATGAGACAATGTATCGAATAACATTACCTCCAAAAGATGATAGTCTGAAGAAGAAAAATTATACTTTATGAAGTTTTGAGGATGTTAATTAATATCACCTGCCACCCTTTTGGTATGTCGTAGCCTTCGTAGTTAGTTTCTTTAAGTGCTTTCCTAAAGCTTCCAAACAAAGGAGGGATCATCCTCATCGATTCCTGGGCAACTCTCCATGTGTATTTCATCTTTTGTATCTCTGCCATGTAAGTTTCTCTTCTGTTCCTTCCCGTTGCTTTATAATTTCCATTTGTTCTGCAATAAAAAGAATTTAGCAAAATAACCAAAGGACTAATTCTCTTTTATTTTGTACATTGGAATGACAAACCATGGCATACTCTAAACTCTTAAGTCTAAGAGTTAATTACCTTCTAAAACTTTATTTTGAACCTCTTTATCTCTGGATAACTTCCATATCATCAAGCTCATAAGAGTGGCAGATGTGCATCACTAGCAACAAATAAAAAAATTAAGTTGTCAGTAATTAAATCATCATCTAGAGGTTGATGATTTTCATCCCTTAGTGCAAGCAGGCAAGAAAGCATGTCATTTGTGTAGCTTAGAACTCCTTTTGACAGTTCTTCCCTTCTTTTGTTCATAATAGGAATCATCCTGTCAACAATTCTTGCTCTGGCTCTCTGGCCTCTCCAAAATGTGGTACCAGGGAGATTGATGGGAAGAGAATGAATTGCTTTAAATGCTAAAGTAAAATCTACAAACATAGCCTCCCTAGTGTGCTCATCCTTAATATCAAACAATACATTGCATGCTATCTCATAGGACAGTTTCTTCATGAAGACCACAACTCCAATTGTTTCATTCTCTTTGATTTCTCTCAGCAATGTAGCATTCACCAGTCCATCCATCTTTTTGACATAGTTCTGAATGCATTCAGGTTTCAAGAATCTCAACATTTCCCCTTTGACTAACTTGTATCTGCATGAAATATCAACAAAGCCTCAAAACATATGACTAGTATCCTGTTTGGTTACATGTGAGAATCACGGTGGAGATCAAACTATTTGATTATCCAGGAATTGATTCTTTTTTCCCAAGTAGAAATAAATTGAGAGGATGAAATTTTCTAACTTTTCCTTAGACACAAATTGATTTTGGGTATTAGTCCTGAAAATATATATTTACACCTCTAAAGTGATTTTACTTTAGTATTCAAAACAAAATCAATTCTTTTAAACTCACTTTTAAAATATCATTCCCAAACACAAATTAATCTTTTTAACCTCAACTCTTTCAAAATCATTTCTATCAAAATCGAAACAAGGACCACCAGTAATTCCTTTACAACAGTAATTGTAATACAATCATGAGTTATATATCCAAATACTACCACTATTCCAAAATCTCTTATCCATTATCCAACTAGCCAAAGTGCCATTATTTGAATCAAAGTCGTCATCATATAAGGATTATTTTGACATTTCATCTAACCATTTAATCTAACAACATAGTACATGTTAGGATTAAAGTTTACAAACTCAAGTTTTTGTCAAACTTAAGGTTTGCAAAACCAACCGAAGTCTTATTTCTACAAAACTGAGTTTTCAGACAAAATTTTCATATGCAAACATACTTTTGGGTAACCCAAACCATGTCTCCAACATAAGTTTACTCTCCAAACGGAGTTTGGAACTCTCCAAACGGAGTTTGGAACTCTCCAAACGGAAAACCAAACATAGCCTAAGCTGCATCAGAGTTAATTACAATTGAAGATTATGTACTTGGGTCCTATAAGTTCAACCTGTAAGCATTAATCTATAATTTCATGTTAAATAACAATCACATCAAGAACATGAAAAGGATCTTGAGAATTCATGAATTTCACATAAACATATCTTTGTACATAATTGTGGAAGATCTTTAATGGTAGAATGCTTTTTCAAAGTCTTGACCCTTTCAATTCTTGTACCTTCTTTTGATAGGGATGAGATACAACTCTCATGGGCAGACAATGATGGTTTTTTACATTTTTATATATGTCTTTTCAGAAAATAAATGTCCTTTTAAACTTTCTGATAACTGCACCTATCAATAATTATCTATTTTATAACTTCTAATAACTCTCATACCAATATTACCTTTTTACCCTTTTCTCATTAAATCAAAATAACACTACTTTTATACATGAGACACATACATGTTTTACATTCTCTCACTTAGCTCATGTCATAAAGTGCCCCTTCATGATTTAATGAAAATTCATCATAATGCGCATACATAAGGCTAAAGGTTACATACATTGGCTTCATCATACATCATGTTCAGAAATAAAAACCAATATGAGTCATGGCGGTTCTATGCTATCAAATCGGCATAGTTCCTTCCATGTAGGACTTTATTAGCTCTTCTCCCTAATATGATACTTTAATGGAAGTTTATATCATAATGTCCCACAATAGTTCTATTATGTCTTCATTAGGGACAAATTTTGTTTTTCAAAATAATCATTCATACATGCATGTATACATAAATTTGAAAATAGGATAATTTTTAGAAACTTAAACATCATTGAATTCAGAGTGTCAATAGTCAATAATTTCAATAATGATCAACATTCATTAGCTAACATAATGTCCATACTACAGACATGACCAATAAATGTCGTGGGCGGTAATCCCTTCTTCAAGGGATCAACTAACATAAAGTTAGTGCTAACATGCTCTATAGACACTCTACGTTTCTGAACCTCTTCTTTAACGGCAAGTATTTCAATTTCATATGCTTAGCACCTTTTGAATACTTGTCATTTTTAGAAAAGAAGATTGTTGCCTAATTATCACAATAAATTTTTAGCGGCCTATCAATACTGTCAACCAGTTCAAGCCCTAAAATAAAGTTTCACAGCTATTTAGCCTGAATCATGGCTTCAAAGCATGCCACAAATTCAGCTTCCATAGTGGATGCAGCAATTACAGACTGCTTCGCACTTTTCCATGATATAGAGGTTACTAGACCTCCTATAAGTAAGCATGTGACCTTTAGTGCCTTGCAAATATCTCTAAACTTTCTTTGCAACTTTCCAATGATCCATACCAGGATTACTTTGGTATCTTCCTAAATTTCCAATAGCAAAGCTAATATCTTGTCTTGTACAAGTCTGAGCATATATTAAGCTCCTAACAAGTGATTCATATGGAATTGCTTCCATTTTCTTTCGTTCCAATTCATTCTTAGGACATTGCATGAGACTAAATTTGTCTCCTTTCTGAATTAGTACTGGAGACGATGAACAATTTTACATTCTAAATCTCTATGAAACTTTATTATTATATATGTTTTCTGAGATAAACCCAACAATCCTTGTGATCTATCACAAAATATTTCTATCACAATCACATAGAATGCCTCACCCATATCTTTCATTTCAAAGTTACTTGAGAGAAACTTCTTAGTCTCATTTAAAAGACTAAGATTAATAGTTGCAGGCAAGATATCATCAACATATAGAATCAGTAGTATAAACTTACTCCTACTGACCTTCTGATATATATGTAACGACCTAAATTTCTACTTATTCTTATTAATTTTATTATTACTTAAAGATAAATTTTCTAAGAAGCATATATTAGTAAAAATTCTAAAACATAAAACTTACAAAAGTTTTGAAACTAGTACATTGTACATAGCCATAGTTCTTGTTACAAAAGTCCATATAATACAAGTACAGTACTTTCCATACTTCAGTCTAGTACATAACTTCCTCACTACTCTAGAGCTTCAATGAACTTGACCATGGTTGTCATCTAAGAAAAACATGAAACAAAACTTTGTGAGAAATAAAATTTCTCAGTAGGCAAAGCTAAATCCCAAACTTATTAGTAGGTTAGTCAATCATCAATATTCAAACACATCCACAAGAAATATGCAACTATATGAATGCATGAGATGAACTATCCCAGGGTGCAATGGCCTCCACATATCGTACT
>PYAF01005011.1:505854-518799 GCA_007407185.1 Glycine tomentella
TCTTATGGCTTAAATCAACATATTCTCATCAAAGAATAACCTTCAAATAGCACGAAATTCAAGCCTAAATAATAACCATAATTCAGCCTACTAAAGCATGTAAATTAATCCAAGCCATTGATTAACTAGAGATTTAAGCTTAGCCTACCTCAGGTGAGTTTGAATCTTGAAATTGAATGGATAAATGGCTTCCTTCCTTTCTTCCTTCCTTGGGAAATCCTCTTAGAGATGAAGCCTTGATATCCTTCTACTAAGCTTGACAAGAACTCTTCCTAAGGTTGCTAGGTTTCACGGAAATTCTTTCAAAGTGATGGGTTCATTTTTCTTACTTAATTCAAGCTTTAAAAGAGAAAGATGAAATGAAATGAAGATGGTATAGGGAGAGAGTTCACGTGAGGTTTGTAGAAAGGGGTGGTCTTGGAATTGGCTTGCACTTAGGTTCCTCCTCCTCCCTTTATATAGTGGGTGAAAAATAATTGAATTTTACAAAAATCTCTAAGTCATGATGATTCCTTTACAAGTGTCCCTACACTTGTCATGATTCTTACAAGTGTCTCACCACTTGTTATAATCTTAAGGCTTCTTCCTTCCTTCCTTCCAAGTGTCCTCCACTTGGAAAATCATGATTCTTACAAGTGTCATGATTCTTGCTTTTGTGTCAAAGTTTTAGGAGCTACACATGGCCAAGTACTAGATTTTTCTACAAAAATGTTTCACAGCACGTCGTTCATTCGTGGTTTATTCTATACCAATTTACTAGTCCAAAAATTCTCATTTTCTAGTATGTTAAACTAGACTTCCTAATCTTTCCAACAAGGTATTACATGCTTAATTTTAAGTTATAAAACTAAAGATATGAAATTTTTAATCCATACTTCCAAATTTCCAGCGAATTCATCTTAGGACACTGACATACCTTAGTGTTTTTGTTATTTCAAGCAATAATCAATCTAGATTGATATGAAATTTTAATATGTTGTATTAGACATATAGATCTTTAATTACATATATCATACACTTAATTTGGATAAGAATTGAGAGAGAAATAAATTTTTTAATCTGGGTGACAGATATGGAAGTTTTTGGGCAGTTTATGTTCAAATAAAATTTATTCTATTTTTCTTGTATCCAACTATCATCCTACTTCCATAATTCAATCATAAATATAACTCACAATATAATTTTGAGGATGTTACATTTTTGTTTCTTTTAATTTATATCTAGTGTACTTCTAGTTTTCTTGTGATTTTTATCTGTTACTAAGGGTAATATGATAATTTGTCATTCCAAGGGTATTTCTGTAATTTCTTCAAATCTCTACAAAATATCTAAGGAAAATATCTAAGGTTATTTTGGTAGTTTGTCACAAACTCTAGGGGAATTATTTTAATTTACACTTCAAAATATCTAATCAAAATATCCAAGGGCATTTTGGTAATTTGTCACTCTAGGGGCATGATTGTAATTTTCCAAAATATCCAATGGCATTTATGTAATTTCCACCTTAAAATATCTCACTAAAATATCTAGGGGCATTTTTATAATTTTCAAAAATATCCAAGGGTTTTTATGTAATTTTCACCTCAAGGGCATTTTATAATTTATGTTTTAAGGGAAGGGCAATATGGTCATTGCTCTTCAACTAAATTTTTTTATCCAAGTATCATCATACTTCCACAATTCAATTATAAATATGAATTCAAGATATAATTTTGAGGATGTTACAATATACACCGATCAATAGTATTTTCTTTAAATCCAATGGAAACAACAGTATCATTGAACTTAAGGTTCCATTATCTTGAAGCTTGTTTAAGTCTGTATATTGATTTCTTAAGTTTGCAAATCATGTGCTCTTTTTCCTTTTCTCGATCATAATGAGCCACCAATGCCATAATGATTCTTAGAGAATCCTTTCTTAAAACTGATGAAAACATTTCTTAATAGTCAATGCCATTTTTGTTTTTGAGTGAATCCCTTTGCAACTAGTCTAGCCTTGTACCGTTCTAAGTTACCATCTTCACTATTCACAGCTTGTGAAAACGTCATTGGATAATCTTTTATACCCAAGTCAAATTCAGACTCTTGTAGATATACCACATAATTATTAGAAATAGCAAATCTCTTTTTCCCTTTGAGATCTTTTTAATGCTATTTGTTGAGGTTCTTCTACAATAGGTTCATTCGGTTCATTGGCAATAATTTCATCATGAGCAATGGGATCATTCATTTGTTGTTCTTCATTATTATTAATTGGTTCAATAACATGAGGAACAACAATTTTACTAGAGTTACAAGTAAAAGAAACTTGTACTCTCACTTCTTGAATTGCCACTTTAAGTGGTGTTTCACTCCTACTGACTTCACCGTCTTCAATGAACCTAACATTTCCAGATTCAATGATCCTCACAGTATGATAAGGATAGTAAAATCTATACTCTTTCGACTTTTCTGGATAACCAATGAAATAACCACTGATTGTCCTTGCATCCAGTTTTTTTTTCTTACGGATTGTAGTATCTAATTTCTTCCAGACAACCCCAAACATGTAGGTGTCTTAGACTAGGTTTCCTTTTAGTCCAAAGTTCAAAAGAAGTCTTTGGGACTGACTTATAGGAACCCTATTTAATACATACATGGTAGTCTTTAGAGCATGAGTCCACAATGAAATGGGTAAAGAAGAATTACTTAACATACTTCTAACCATGTCCAACAAGGTTCTATTATGTCTTTCTGATACACAATTCTGTTGTGGTGTACCTGACATTGTGTATTGAGCACAAATACCACGTTTTTATAGGAATTTAGCAAATGGGCCCAAATGTTGTCCACTTTCATCATACCTTCCATAATATTCACCACCCCTATGAAACCTGACAAATTTCACTTTTCTATCTAATGGTCTTTCAACTTCATTAATATAAATCTCAAAAGCATTTGCAGCTTGAGACTTATCATGTAGCAAATAGACATACCATAACGTGAATAATCATCAATGAAGGTGATAAAATATTTCTCTTTATTGAAAGAGTTAACATCAAAAGGACCGCAAACATCAGTGTGTATAATTTCAAGAAGCTGAGTGCTTCTTATGGCTCATTTCTTTGTATGCTTTGTTTCTTTTTGTCTTTGATACAATTCACACAAACATTCAAATTAGTAAAATCTAAATCCGAAAGGATTTCATTCTTTACCAATCTTTCAATTCTTTCTTTGAAAATGTGTCCCAAATGTTTATGCCACAAGTAAGCGGAACATTTATAAATTAAGGTACGTTTAGTACCAATATTATGATGCAGAGTCATAAGTGTTTTAGCATAAAGATTATCAAGACATAATTTATATAATCTATCACATAAATTCTCATAACTAATCAAATGATTGTGCTTGTACAAACTGAAACTACCACTACCATAATTTAAAAGAGTATCCAGCTTTATCAAGTTTGGAAATAGAAACTAAATTCCTAGATATACTACGTACATAAAGAGTTTCACATAAGTCCATATGATGTCTATTGTCAAGGATCAAACGGTAAGTCCTAACAGCTTCCACTGGAACTTTCACTTTATTACCCATAAGGACAAACTTTTCATTTGGCCTTGTGGTTTGGGTCGTAAGGAAACCCTGCAAAATATTAGAAACATGAGTTGTACATCCAGAATCAATCCACCAAGTATTATACGGAACTTCAGCAAGGTTTGATTCATAACATACATAAGCACAAAGCTTACCTTTCTTTTCAAACCAAGCCTTACGTTTTGGACAATCTGTTTGGAAGTCCCCAACCTTACCACAGAAATGACATTTGTTTCCATTATGTTACTTCTTGTGGATTTGAGAAGAGGATGTCTGATTGATCTTTAATGATCCTCTTCCCTTCTTCTCATGTTTCTTACCATTTTTCTTTTCAGCTCCTTGATGTTTGACATAACTGATGGAATGAATTCCCTAGTTCTTAATTCCGGTTTCCTCTTGAACTAACATACTATGTTATTCATGCATATTCCATTTGTCTTTCATGGTATTATAGTTCATTTGGAAAGGACCATACTCAGACGATAATGAATTAAATATGAACTGCACCAGGAAATTTTCATCTACATCCATTCCCAATGACTTCAATCTTGCTGCAATATTTGTCATTTCAACAACATGCTCATGCATAGTATGTGCACCATCAAATTTCATGGTGGTCAATATACTCATTAATGTCCCAGCAAGAGACTTGTCAGCAGTTTGGGAGCACTCTTCCACAAGTTTTATCATTTCTTTAGCACTTTCAATTTGTGGAAGAGTTGACTTAATGTTGCTTGCAATGCTCATTCGCATGTACATCAGACTCAACCTATTGGATCTTTCTCAGTTCTTAAAATGAACTCTTTCATCCTTTGTGCTTGCATCAGTAATAGCACTAGGTTTCTCTTCTCTAAGAGTCAAATCCAAATCCATTACCCCAAGGTAAAATTCAATTTGTTCTTTCCATTCAGAGAAGTTTAGTCCATTAAAAATTGCAATAGTTGAGAAAAATGAATATATAGCAACAGGTACTGCAAGGTATAAAATTTGAAAACTTAATGCTTTGAATCATACATATCACAAACTAACATATTTCACAGATTCAAACATACTAACTTCAAGGCATATTAATGTTCACCTTTGGGGATCCATTAATATAAACATTGAACCATAATGATGCTACAAAGATTTCACATAATTTGGCAATGATGCATACCCCAACTAGAAATATTTGTCATCTTTGAATGTCCAAATAAAACCAGAAGTGTATCAACAATATCAATGTTCGTGTTCATTTACTATAAAACAAGTAATCATCCTTTGGGTTGATCCATAACTGTCCTATAATAATGAACTTCAATATATCACAACATAAACAGTAATTTTATATCATTCATAGTATCACAGTCATGGTAATTGAAACACAATCATAATGTTTGGAACTAATCAATTCATCAAGAATTTGGTCACTTTGGTGACTAAAAATCTACCATACTTAATTCCAAACTATAAAACTAACAACAACAGTCTACAACTTTTATATAGATTTATGCCACATAATGCGAATTCATGAAACCATAAATAATGGGTCTTGCAATAATTGAATTCAATAGATATATCCACAATAATTGCATAACATAAATATATCAAACTTGCATCAAATTTGATGAAAATCCCATCACGAAAACCAAAAACATTGAATTGAATTTTCAATATATATATTCACCATTGTTTACGTTTCTTTCAAATTGAATGGAAAGTATCTCTCTCTTAATCATGACTTTCGAAAACTTAATTTCTTAAGAATCAAATATTCATTCATAACCATACATGAAAAATCATGAATTTCCAAACACAGGCTCTGATACCACATGTAAGCATTAATCTATAATTTCATGTTCAATAACAATCACGTCAAGAACATGAAAAGGATCTTGAGAATTCATGAATTTCACATAAACATACCTTTGTCCATAATTGTGGAAGATCTTTAATGGTAGAATGTTTTCTCAGAGTCTTGACCCTTTCAATACTTCTATCTGCTTTTGATAGGAATGTGATACAACTCTCATGCGCAGACAATAATAGTTTTTTACGTTTCTATATATGTTTTTTCAGAAAACAAATGTACTTTTTAACTTTTTGATAAATGCACCTATCAACAGTTATTTATTTTATAACTTCTAATAACTTTCATACCAATATTACCTTTTTACCTTTTTCTTATTAAATCAAAATAGCACTACTTTTATACATGAGATACATACATGTTTTACACAACCAAGCTTGCTCTTCCAAGTATCTTTTGAAGGGTGAGGGGTTTCTTGGCAGAAAGCACATCATCTAGTGAACGAAGGACAAACTTGTTTCCTGCTTGTCGAATTACAAACACTGTAGGGGACCCCATTAAGGAGGTTTTAAAGACAAGACCAAACTTAGATATCCGTTCTTCCAACCAATCAGAACCCTTATCTTGTCTCTGTGCTTTGAGAAAACTAAGTGTCTCTCCGATTATAGGGTACCCCAGAGACACTTTTGGAACATTTTTTGTTTGACTTTTTGAGAGACATCTTGAGAGTAGAAAAGCTAGACTCAAAGTGAATGCAAATAGGACAAAGAAAGGTATCCCCAAAACCATTGACTTTAACGAATGTTGAGGTTTGGCAAATGAAACAGTGAATTCAGATCATTGAGAGCAGTAGCTATATGTGAATCAGATGATAGAAGGACTCGGATAATAGAAATCATACATGGCCTTCTTAGACATCTAAGCGGGGTGATGAAGTATTGTTGGAAAGAGAAGACATCTAAGCAGATTTTTTTATTTTTTCATTTGTTATGTACTACTAATCAAATGAATAGTTAAATGAATTGAATAATAATCAAATTCCTTACAAATGATTAATATCCTGAATATAAGATTGAATTGTTGGAAAACTATTTGAGATCTATTTTTTATGGATATAATTTTTTTTACCATACTTTACTTATCTTTCGGTCGAATTCTGGATTAGTTAGGATTCATTCCGGAGTATTAAGAAAAAAAAAACAAATTGATGGGATCAAGGTATTCTATAGTTAAATTTTAACTGCTCTGATCCTCCTAACATTTTAAAATGTTTCTTTTCATTTACCAAAAGAAAATGTATGTTCTTTTGTTAAAAAAAACAAAAAAAACATAAAAGTGACCCAAAATATAAATCATCAATAGATTGAAGACTGCATCCTAGGTAGTTTAATTTACAATTGCAGCCTTCCATGTATCCGGTTTCAGTTGATTGAGAGATGGTAATTAAAAGCACCGTGCGGCCCTTTCTTTAGGTTCGCGAATGGGAGAGTGGACAAAGTTTCTAAACTTAAGCATCCCTTCATACTCTCCTGTTCAATTCTATAAAAATGTACTTTAATTTAATATATAAGAGAGAATTATCAAAATAATCTTTTAAAAAATATAAAAAATGCAATATTAGAATCGTTTTTATATTCTAGTAAAACCTTTTTATTCTGTGAATTGGTTGGAAAAACATGTTTTTAATTATTTCTTGCATATATGTTTGTATAGATTTCTTAAAGTGTAACCTTAATATAGATTTCTTAAAGAAAATTAGAAAATTTATTTGATACCGTTTTTTTAATTTCTGAGCATAGCTTCATGAGACCTATAAATCTAGATTATATATAACTTACATGAATGATTAAGATTAATGTTACTTGTTAAAAAATAAAATAAAATCATGAAATCAGATAGGAGATAGTGTCATAGTCCAATGTTTTAAGAATAAGACATATGATTGAATTGGCAAAGACATCGAGTTAATGCATCATTGATCGAATTAATTTAATTAACCTATTATATTAAAAATTATAAAAATAACATACTTAAATAATTAATATAATTAATTATTCAATATTCTAAATTCAAATAGTTGTAATTATAAAGTATTTAATATCTCAAATAACAACCAATATTAATATCAAAATAAGTCCATAAATAAGTTCTAAATAGAAATAAACATTCTATATCTTAAAAATAAATATAAGTTCACAAAAGAATAACATAAAAAATTCATAATTTAAAAAACATTACTCGATTCAATCAAATGTTCACTCTTATTTAACCAAAGACCCACAGAGTTTAACTTGAATGACACAAATTTTAATGCATTTAAAAATATAAGAATTGAATGGCTTTATTTTAAAATAAAGGGACCAAACTTATAAGTTTTGAAAAATAATTTACCAAAATATCATTTAAGCCTAAAAACTATAAAATATTTTCTTAGGCCTAAATTCTTCGGTCGACCCTTTTATCATGCAATATTATTCTTATTAGACTTACTTAAAACTAAATGAATATATTTACAAGTCAGAAATTAGGAAGTTACATATTAAATATAAATAAATAAATTCAGTTAAAATGTTAAAAATATATTAATATTTTATTTGCTTAATAAATAAAAAATTAAAAGTATATATCTTGTAAAGATAATCTAAAGTTACTATTTTCTTATTATTATCAATGCTTTAACTACACAACTTTTGTTTTGTTTTATATATGTTGTCTGCAAATTTGCGCCTTTTGCTTTACTTACCTTAATTTGTTGCGCATGAGGTGCAATTGCAACGGGAAGGCTCGTGACCAGCACTACTTCATTAGCTTAATATTTTCTAAAAGGATTACAAGAGAATTATTACTTGTTACTTTATGTATATTAATGACAACTTGGTTAATGAAAGTCAATTCATGTTTGAACTAATTATTAATTGATTTTAACCAAGTTGAGTATATTATTTAAAAAATAAAACTCTTATAGCACTAGTATTCTAAGAGTTAATTTCCTAGTTAGATGGCCAGACATCAAACATAATTAATATTATATTATTACTAACGAATTTAATTAATAGTATTTTCCTTGAACTATTTTTTTTAATATATACACATTGAATTCGAAAATATTTGTTATCAATTTTTTTATAAGTTTAAAATGTCACCGTGCTAAATATTAGTAACATAAAATCATGAATTTTGATAATTGTTTTAATAGTTGGATCAATTTGATGACAGTATATTTTTTAAACAATTAACTATGTGTTACGTTTTAATTTTTCAAACATTAATTTAAGAACTTATTAAATGGTTATTGTTCTTACTAAAATCTGGAAATTCCACGTATAAGTTAGATGAGGTTCAAGTGGGTTCCAAATTCTGCACGTTGGACGGTGAGTCAATCTTGTTTAGGGGTAGGACCTGAAAAACAAAGGAAAGATACTCTGACGCTCAAGTAAGTACATCAATTATTAAATAATAACTGAGTGTGTGAGAGTGTATATGATGTTTCCGAGGGTGCCTCTGAGATGTGTTCACTGTGGGTGGACGGTGTATGAGTATGAGCGTTAATATTGAGTGAGTATGGACTTAGTCGTGGAATGGAGTTAGTAATGGTTTAGAGAGAACCTGTATTTATAGCGTGAAGTATGACTTTTTTGGCCTTTGTTTATTAGTGATCTATTGATAAGATAATAACAAATAATAATAGACAGTTATATAATTTGAATAAGAGATAATGTGTACCTTGTAGATATGTTGTTACTTATAGATAAATAAAGCTTGTAGATAAGTAGAGAGATATTAGGAGATAAGGTGGTTGCACCATTTCGAATATGCATAATGGATAGGCTGTTACGGTCCAGGAGTTTCTGGAAGCTAAGAGGGTAGACGTCCGCACTCCTGTACCAAGATTGACACGGAGGGCGAACAAGTTGTCTTTGTTGTGTCAGGGATGACATTTAGGGCAGAATGTACACGGTTACTGTAGTAGGGTTGACACAAAGGTTGGACACGTGTACAACGACCCTACAGTAATGTCCACATGTAATTTTACCAATTTGTACATTACATAAGCCCCCCAGCCTCTGAGCCAGCTTGCGAGGGAAAGAGGATGAGTAAGCGTTGATGATGAATGTCCAGTGTCAAGGTTGATGTACTTGACTAGTAAGATGTAATGTTGAGCTCGAGGAGCCCTCGATGGTGGACAAGTGACGTCCAATGTTAATGCTGATAACTTTGCAAAAAGTAACTATGGAGCTATGTCAAGCCCTCTAACCTGAAAGTGTGTTGTCTAGGTTGTATTGAAATGTCTAGGATAGATGTAACTGTGAAGTCAAATATGCCAGGCGAATGAAGCATCAAGGTTGGGCACTCCTGCCAATATTTGACGATTGGAATGAGTATTGAAAGCGTGCCTTGTGCTTTGCTGTTTCCCAGGTGCGTGAAGCACACTTGCTGTGCTCGTGCATACGTGTTACTCAAGGAGTGGATACGTACTAAGAGTGCAGTAGTGGGTGATTGGGCATTGATTGTGGTGAGTACTGCAAGAGGACGTTTCAAATTCGTGCATAACTGCTCAGTAGTCATGTCCATTTAAATGGACATGACGTTCGACACTTCTCTCTCACCCTAATTTTTGTCTTCCTTCTTCCTTGCTTTCCTGAAACTTCTTCTTGCTTCCTTGATCTTCTCCTTTCCCAAATCTTATCTCTGCTCAAGGTATCCCTTTCTTCTGAAAAATGTCTGAATCACCCATTTTTTATTCTGCTTTGGGCATGTGAGGCAACAATTCGGAGGGCTCGATCGAGCAAACCCTAATGCGCTATGTGATTTCCATTGGTGATTCCTCGGAGGAGGAAACCCACCATGGAGTTTCTAATGATGAGTCTTCTTCTTCAGGGAGGAGGGCTACTTCCCGTCGAACTGGTGAGGGTACTTCCCGCCCTCATCAACAGACAAGGCCATTTGTCGCCCCTCGGGCCGGTGAACCTTTGCCACTCACTATCCTTCCTCTTCCATCTGCTTCTGGGAGGGCAAGACCTAGTGATGTTAGGAGTGCGAGGGCTTCTCCTGGCGTGCATCGCAGTCCTAGCACTGGGTCGCCAACTATTGCTCTAGCTATGTCCAGTTTTGAGTGGGTGAGGGAAGATGTTTTGAAGTATAGGTCTTCTCTCACTTCACCCGCAAGTGTCAATGCCATGTGCCATCAGCGGAAGCTGATGGCACCTGAAGATTCCCGCAAGATCATAGTTGAGGCTTACAGGAATGATGAGTTCCCCTTCATGAGGGCAAGCTGGGTGTTTTGCCCTTCTTTTTCGTGTATCGATGTCTCTTCAAAGTTCTAGGGCTTCTCCTTCCCTTCTCACCATTCCAGTGTGCCCTGCTGGATTTTCTGAATGTGGAACTCTCCCAACTTTACACCCAATAGTTGCACAGTGGTGCGAGAGTTCGAAATTTTGTGTTCTTTTCTGAACATTCATCCAAGTGTTTATCTTTTCTATTTTTCTTCCAAACCAAGCTATCCGGGAAGGTTGGTTGGGTCTCCTTGCACAGTGTTGCAAAGAAACTGTTCGAGGTAGACACCAATGTCTTCTGCCGCTTCAAGGATCTTTTCTTTAAGGTCCGCGAAACTGGTGTTGTGGCAAATGGACTGTCGTTGATGCACAATAGGGATGGGGAACCTCGCTTCTCCTTCTACAAGCAACCTGACCCCACTAGGTTTAGGTATTTTGGTGAGGACTCATTGGCCCTAGTGGAAAGGTCGGACAAGGCAATTCTAGAGTTATTGCCAGCCTCCCTGGACGCGCGTGCCATCTTGTCACTGCCCTCAGCAAGTGACCCTTCTACTGCACTGGACGGTATTCTATCTTCCTTATGCATTCTTTGTTTACTTGTTTGAGTACCATGACCTAACACTTGTCTTTTTTGGTTGTGTTTTCTACAGGTATCATGGGTAACTTCTCGTGGAGGCCGCTAGTGAAAAAGGTGGGTGATGATGTTGTGCCACCATCCCATGTTCCCCCTCCAACTGAACAAAAGGGTCGATCAACTATGAGGGTCGACCCTACAGAAGTCGCTATTGCTTTCCCCAACACCTCCCCTCCTACATTGGCTAAGAGGAAAAGGGACAAAGGTGTTGGGACGTCTAGTAGGAAAGAGTCTCGGGCCTTCCATACTCCTTGTAGCCTGCATGCTTTGAGGGAAGTGGTCGGGCTTCATCCTAGTACACTGGTCTCTCCTCCCCCTGTTCGGGCACCAGCCCCAGTGATGGCCCCTATTGCTGCTTCTCCTGTTCCACCACCACCTACTACTCCTGCCCTAGTTCTGATCGTTCCTGCTCCTCCTCCACCTGCTACCACCTCTGTTTCTTCTGCTACTGTCGCTCCTGCTTCTTCTGTCGCCTTCATTCCTACTCCCTCTCTTCCTCCTCCTTTTGTGATATCGGCGCCTGCTGCTCGCCCTGTCACTCCCCTTGAGTTTGTAACTGCTCCAAGGGATGTCGACTCATTGTGGAGTGTAGGGCACAAGCTTTAGCGGAGGGTGCCAACCCAGTTTGATAAGAATTTGATACGGTCAATCTTCGTTCAACGCTCCATTGATGTTGCGAAGCTCTTGATGCATAAGAGCGTTGCAATCATGGAGGAGCATGGACAGCTACACCAAGAAATTGTGAACAAGGCAGCTTCCTTGGAAAGGGAGATGGCTAAACTGAAGTCATCTATCCTCAATGTCTGGCTGGTGGAGCGCGCTAAGCTGAACAGTGTCGTGGTGGCCCTTGCTGAGTTAGTCAGGTCTAATGATGTGTTGCAAACACATCTTAGTTTAGGATAGTTTTTAGGTTATATTTTGATTAAATAATTAGGAATTAGATTAGTTTTAGTTAGTTTATTAATAAAATTTTATTTTATCTCATTCCAATACCAATTATGCATTTTCAGGACAAAAGAGGAGAATAAAGGCCAAAGAAAGAAGAAAACAAGTACTGGAGTCTCGCGCGAGTCGCGCCATCACTCACGTATGTCGCGTGGAAACTTCAAGGTTTAAGCCTTTGTGTCTCTGTCATCTCACGCGACATGCGTTGAACCCACGCGACACGCGCCAGTCTATTCTGCCAAGCCACGCGACTCGCGTGGTATCGCGCGCGGGTCGCGTGAGGTTGATGCTGTTTCCTTATTTAAATTATATATTTTTAGATTTGGTATTATATTAGGATTAGTTGCCTTAATTAAAGGATTCTATAAATATATCTAGTTTCCTTAATTAAGAAGATTTGATTTAGATTTGGAGCAGAAAATAGGCCTTGTTACCTTAATTAGATCTATCTATAAATAAAGGCCTCTAGGACAGATCTCTTACACACACACACATACTGACACCTCTCTACTCTTCCTTTCTTTTCTCTAAACCTTTGGAGGTCAAGAATCAAGGCAAGGTCACCAAGAATGTATTATTTGACAGCCTTTGGTTTCTTGAAGCTTATGGCAAGCTGAACTTGTATTGTGGGAAGGCCATGAACTGATGTAACCCCTCTGTAACTTGAATTGGTATTGATTCTAATGCTGTTTTGATTATTTTATTCTACTCTGTGCTATTTAATG
>PYAF01005011.1:542755-556943 GCA_007407185.1 Glycine tomentella
TACAAACACATCCACTTGATTTGTAGCTTGAAGTAAGTTTTTCATTTTCTTTCTTCAAGTTACAAACTTCAGTTTGTAAATCCATTATTTTAGCAAGATGATCCTCAATACTCTTTTTAAGCTTATTATTTGATTTAGCCAGCTTTTTGGCCTCTTTGTGCATTTCTTGAAAAGCAAAAATAGCTTGATCAAGTTCAGAAGTTACCTCATCATCTTCATCCAGAAGATCATCATTTTCTTCATTGACAATTGAGGTGAGGCATATGTTGGCTTCTTCTAATTCAGTAGAGGATTCAGAGGTTGAAGATTCATTGTCCTCCCAAGCAATATATGCTCTTCTTGGCTTTGTTTCCTTCTTGCCTTTGCTATCTTGTTGTTGTTTCTTCAAGTAGATTGAGCATTCTGATTTTATGTGGCCAGGTTTACCACACTCAAAACAAGTAAAGTTGTTGTCAATCTTCTTGTTGTTGCTAGAGCTGTTGGTGGTGGAATTGTTCTTGTTGTTTCTTGTCAATCTTTTGCCCTTGTTCTTCTTTAGGAATTTGCTGAACTTCTTCACAATCAAGTTCATGCTTTCCTCATCTTCTTCATCATTAGAGTCTCCATCCTTCTCCACCTTAGGTGCTGCAGTTTTCAGTTCTATTCCTTTGCTTTTTCTTTCTGCATCTTCACCAAAGGTTAGTTGTGATAATTCAAACTCATATTCAAGTAACTTACCAAAGAGGGTAGTCATGGTCATTTTCGAAAGATCTTTGGATTCCTTGATGGCTGTCACTTTTGGTTGCCAAGCTCTTTCTTCAGCATCAAATGTTTTTCCAAGACCCAAGAGATGATTCACTATATGTGTGAATCTTGTTTGGAACTGAGAAATACTTTCATTTTGATTCATCTTGAACATTTCATATTCATGAATCAAGGAGTGCTTCCTTGATCTCCTTACTTCCTCAGTTCCTTCATGGGTGATTTCAAGCATCTCCCACATCTCTTTGGCACTTGTGCATCTAACAGTTCTGAAAAATTCCTCAGAAGAAAGGGAAAAAGTTATCATGTTCTTAGCTTTAAAATCATACTGAACAATTCTTTTTTCATCATCATTCATCTCATCCCAATCCTTGAGAATAATGTTATTATCTACCACCTTGATGGGCACCCTAGGACCCTTTTCTATAGCATTCCATGCTCCTGGATCATTGGATTGAATAAAGATCTTCATCCTATTTTTCCAAAAATTGAAATGCTCCCCCTCAAACAAAGGAGGTCTGTTTAAGGATGCACCTTCCTTGAAGGTTATTTGTGAAGTATTCATTTTGAAAGAAAAGTGATCTTGAGTATCTTACAAGAACTAGCTCTTGATGCCAATTGTAAAATATGGGAACACTTCACACTTAACCAAGAGGGGGGGTGAATTGGTTAGTCTTGGTAATTTAAAAATTTATTGATCAAAATCAGAGTTTTCCCCTTTTGGATCTTTATCACTTTTGTAACCAAGAACCTTTATCCAATCCAAAGTTCAACCCAAGAGATGTAATGCTTCAAGAATTTGGTAGATAACAAGAATTCACAAACAAGAAAGATAAAGTCAACCAAATATGCATAATTAGAACAACACACAGAGAATTATACTGGTTCACTTCAAACACTACGAAGCTACATCCAGTTTTCTTCTACTCAACACTAGAGTAGAGTTCCACTATTGTAAATTTCAGTTCTTACAAGTTATTACAAGCCTCTCTTTATCAACCCTAGATAAAGTTCAGAAATCTAAAACACTATTAGATTCTTAGAGGCAACGCTACTGAGAACACTACTCAGAAAATCCCCTAGAGAAACACTATCTCTAGATTACAAGCAAGAAACTCATTTACAATAGACAAACCAACACAAAATTCAAAATAGAATTACAACTTCAAAGAATAAGGAAAGAAGTCACCTGATGATCCAGAGAATGATATGCATAAGAATGATTTCACCAGGTTGAATACAGAATGCAAACTCAGAACATAACTTTCCTTAAACTTTTAAAAGATAAAATCTTGCTTCACTCATCCCTTAAAGACTCATAAGAGTTTTATGGAAGCAAGAACTCAATGAACCCAGAAATATCACTTAGAGAATGTTTAGAAAGCCTTAGAATACTCAAGATATGAATTGCTCAAGTTAGGAAAACAGCTAAGCATGGGTTCTATTTATAGTTATTGATTTGAGGGGGAGTTGCTTGAAGCACAAAGAACATTGATTCAAGAAAGGATTAATTTGAACTTTCAACATGCCCTGGAAGCATTGAAGAAAAGCTTGTGATCAAATGTAAAAGGAAGGAAGTTTTCTGATGATCCAACCATTGCATTCATATCATTCATAAGTCTGAGAAATATAAATCACAAGGCATTGGTAAGTTGATTTAAGTTTTTGAAATAAACTAAGTATTTTTGGAAAAATAGCATTTCACTGGTTTAATCAATTATAACAGGCAAAGAATCGATTATTTTGTTCTCGATGTTTTTTGGAAATTTTTCAAGAACAGTTTAATCGATTACATTATCAGAATAATCGATTATTTTGTCTTTGATCACATATAATCTGCCTTGGTGACTTTTTTAATCGATTACCACCAAGCTATAATCGATTACATAAGCCAAATAGAAAATACCATATCTCTGGTTTAATCGATTACCAATTATCGAAATCGATTACGTAGTTTAAACATATTTTTCATAATGCCGGATTTAATCGATTACCAATTATTGTAATTGACTACATAGTAAATTCATGATTATGCATTTCTAACTGTCAGTAATCGATTAAAAACGCTCCAGTAATCGATTATTTAGTATTTGTAATCGATTACATGTGCTCGTGTAATCGATTAAACCGTTCATAATGATTCTGGGTAACTATAACGAACAAATTAATCGATTATTCCAACGTGTAATCAATTAAACCCGAAGTATGCATAATCATGAATTTACTATGTAGTCGATTACAATTTTCCTTAATCAATTAAACCCGGAATTATGAAAAATATGTTTGAACTACGTATTCGATTACAATAATTGGTAATCAATTAAACCAGAGATATGGTATTTTCTATTTGGCTTATGTAATCGATTACGGCTTGGTGGTAATCGATTAAAACTGTCACCAAGGCAGATTATATGTGATCTAAGATCAAATAATCGATTATTCCGATAACGTAATTGATTAAACTGTTGTTGAAAAATTTCCAGAAAATACCAAGAACAAAATAATCAATTTTTTGCTTGTCATAATCGATTAAACCAGTGATATGCTATTTTTCCAAAAACACTTAGTTTATTTCAAAAACTTAAAGCAATTTCTCAATGCCTTGTGATTTATATTTCTCAGACTTATGAATGATATGAATGCAATGGTTGGATCATCAGAAAACTTCCTTCCTTTTACATTTGATCACAAGCTTTTCTTCAATGCTTCAAGGGCATGTTGAAAGTTCAAAACAATCCTTTCTTGAATCAATGTTCTTTGTGCTTCAAGCAACTCCCCCTCAAATCAACAACATCATCACCTATATCTTGACTCCTAGGTCCACTAATCATTCCCAAGCCACAGATGATGACATACAGCTTGTGTATGGAATCAAAAACTATATTCAGATGAATTGGATTCTCATCCTAGAGGAGACCATGCTTAAATCCAAAATACTAGTGAATTATCCATTTCCTTATGCTGTTTTGGTGTCCAAATTCATTGATTATTTTAAAATAGATGTATCCAATGAGGTTGTTGACAACACAAACTCAAGTAATAGCCTCATCAAAGAGAAACACCTCAACAAGCTTGGGATGGCCAAGACCCCCTATGGATGGCAAATGGCTGGTCAACAAGTTCCTCCTGCTGGAGATCATGATGAAGCTGCTGAAGGAGAAGAAGAAGAAGAACCTAAAGACACTGCTCCATCATCCTACAGCCCATTTGAATCTCTCATGATTCAAAAGATGGATGCACTACTATCTCTGCATCATGAACACAAGGCTGAGACAAATTCATCTCTGGAGGAGATGAAATCTAGATTAGAAAACATAGAGGCTAGGCTTCTACTTGAAGATTCTGGAATCTTTTAAATTTGCCATGTTTTCTTTCTATTTGTTATGTTCTATTTCACATGTTTTCATTTCTGCTTTATCAATCATTGTAATGCATTTTTTATTTAATGAATATTTTGGTTCTTGAAAATACAATGAACGCTAATCAAACAAACCAAAAGGGGGGTGAATTGGTTTATATCAAGATTTTAAAATTTTATTCAAAACAATTTGCGAAATTTAATATATGGATCGTATCACTTAAAACTTTGTAAGTACAAAATCTTTCTTTCAACCAATATCACCCTTGGAATTCAAACAATGCCAAAAAAAATAAATCTTGTTGATAATTTCTTGATCAACCAAATTGAAACAATGAGAGAAGAACAAAATTAGAATAAAGAACACACCAATTTATACTTGTTCACCTCTCAACCTTGGAGGCTACATCCAGTTGCTTCCAACCCACACTAGGTTAGAGTTATTACTATATCAAAGAATCTTTTACAAGCAGTTTACAAGTTATCTCTTTATCAACACTAGACAAAGATATAGATTCTAAAATCCTATTAGAATACAAATCACCAAGATACTGAGAACCTTACTTAGAATCTCAATCACTAGAGAACCCTACTCTAACATGTTTGAAAAGGTTCACAATGATATATCACAAAACAATAGAAATTGTTAGAACATCAAAAAGAAAGGTTCAAGATAAACACAACCTGAGATCCTTCATGAATGAATGAATGAAATGAAATGTTGTTACCACACTTTTAGGTTGCAAAGATTAATAGCTCAGAATCACAATCTTGAAATCCTTCTTTTTCTAAAACATTTTCTCTACGAAACTCAGAACTCTTGATTACACAAGATATTGTTTAAACTCAGAGAAACACAAAAATTTTGGGCACTTATGAAAGCTTAGAAACTTATGGGTAAATCTCTCTTGTATTGAGTAAGTTGTAATATGTCTATTTATAAGGAAAAGACTCATCAAGCTTTATATAAAACAGAATTAACTGTCTGTAATCGATTAATCCGTAGGTGTAATCAATTAAACTGCCCTGTGTAATCGATTAATTTAACCAAATAATCGATTAAAATGTTCATCAGCTTTCTGGAAATGTTTCATGAACAAAATAATCGATTAATTTGTATGTTAATCGATTAAAGCAGCAACCCATGAAAGTTTAAAACACTTATGTAATCGATTACGACTCATGGTAATCGATTAACACAGAATGACATGATTTCCAGAAATAGACTATGTAATTGATTACAAGAAATGGTAATCGATTAAGTCAGCAAAGCATGATTTTCTTTTAACACTATGTAATCGATTACTAGAAATGGTAATCGATTAATCTAGTAGTGAAGGTTTTCAGTTAACACTTATGTAATCGATTACAAGTAGTGGTAATCAATTAAATTGTTCTTCAAAGTTTTTCCAGATTTAAAAATAAAGCAAATAATCGTTTAAACTGTAGTGTAATAGATTAAAATAGTAAGATATGCATTTTTCCAAAACATTGCCTATTTAGTTCTTTTTTAAAAGATTGCTTTTATACTTTGATGAAAATATTTAAGCATTTAAATGATTAAATGCATGCAATGCAATGATCAACAGATTCGCCTCTTTACACTTGCTTTTGAGTTACAATCTTCAAGGCATGTGAAAATCTCAAAACATTCTTCCAAGTCCTAAGCTTTAATCTTCTTGATGCTCCCCCTATATCCAACAATCTCCCATTTTTTGGCTTTGAACATGCCAAATATTGATTGACCATGTGTTAAAGATTTGAAGTGCTTTGAGGGATGAAAAAGATAGAAGTCTTGATCTATGTTTGAACTTTGTTTACCTGAAAAACAACTCATCCTTTTTGCCAAGAACAAGTGTTAAGATATATATTTCCATAAACACTTAATCATTTACTTTTATTGGATTAGCTCCCCCTGACTTAGTTTTCTCCTTTTGACTTAGATAATTTCGTGAATCATTAATTTGCATAAACTAGCAAAAAAAACAGAGCACAACAGAGAGAAAAACAGAGTTTCATTTTTGTTAATTATCAATCATTATCAATCAATTTATACTCCCCCTATTTGGCTTATCAAAGACAAAAAAAATAGCATACTAAATAATGAAAAGAGAGAAAACAAGTTTCATTGATTTAAAGGGGAAAAACATTACATAGATCAGGAAAAAATAACAAAAAAACAGGGTAAAGCAATAACATGAAGAACAAGAAGCCTAGACTAATCTGTCAAAGTTATCTAGAACAAGCCTAGCTTCTATGTTTTCCAGCCTAGATATCATCTCATCTAAAGACAAATTAGTCTCAACCCTGTGCTCATGATGCAGTGATAATAAGGCATCCATCTTTTGAATCATTAGAGATTCAAATTGACTGTAAGATGGTTGAGCAGGGCCTGTATCTTCAGCATCTCTTCCTTCTTCTTCTTCAGCAGCTTCTTGTTGTTGTTCACCAGCAAGAAGTTGTTGTCCAGCCATTTGCCAGCCATCAGGGGTCTTGACCATCCCCAGCTTAGTAAGATGCTTCTCTTTGATGAGAATGTTGCTTGAATTTGTGTGATCAACAACCTCATTAGAGACATCTATTTTAAAATAATCAATGAATCTAGACATAAGAATAACATATGGAAAGGGATAGTTCACCAACCTTTTAGCCTTAAGCATAATCTCCTCAAAAATGAGGATCCAGTTCATTTGAATGGTGTTTTTGATGCCTTACACAAGTTGTATGTCATCATCAGTGGCTTGGGCATGGTTGGTGGCTCTAGGGGTCAGGATATATGTTATGATGTAATGAAGAAGTCTATCTTCATGTGTCATGGGTCCAGTACTTAGCCTAAGCTTCAACCTCATTTGAGGATCAAGAAGCATCCCCCTGTAGGTATCTATCCTACTATAGCCTCCAGCCTCTTCTTCAAATTTCCTCTCACCATCAAAGGAGAGTCCAACCACTGCTTCCCAGACTTCTGAAGTGATTTCCATGACCACTCCATTTACTTGAGACATGATTGTCCCATCCATGGAAACCTTAGCACAGGTGTAGAACACCTTTACTAGCTCAGGGTAGAATGTACCCTTCATTTCAACAAACTTTTTCAATCCCTGGGCTTCCATGAAAGCAGTGAATTGAAAACATTCTCTTACAAACCAGTCAAGGTCAAGGTGTTTAGGGGTATAGACTAATTAGGTGGCATTGAATTGAAGGTAGGCAATTTTGTCTGTCTTTGTTGGAAACCAATGATCTAACCTAGTAGCAGCTGGGTTAGAGGTTTCACCAGCTATTCTTTTGGAGGTTTTGGTTCTCCTTGGGGCAGACATGAATAATGAGAGAAAAGACTACTAAAACAGAGTGTCTAAACTTAAAAGAAAGAAAAACACAATAATGCTTAAGATAGAAGATGAGAATGGTGTGATTTCTTCCTTTACCATAAGCTGAATTTATAGAAGATTTTAGGTTCCAAACTTCAAATTTGAAATGAGTAACAGTTACTACGAATTAACCACTAACATTAAAGCACAAAAAATTCAAATTTTGAATTAGGTAGCAGTTGGGCAGTTACAAATTCCAATAATATTCTGTCAGATTTTCAATAACTCCATGAATAATCGATTATATTCTTATGTAATAGATTCATTCGTAAGAAAAAACAATTTCAGCAAAGTCAGTAATCGATTATTTCGTCAAGTAATCGATTATTTCATAGTAATTCAATTGAAAAAGATGACGTGTAATCGATTAATGTGCTTATGTAATCGATTATCACAGAAAGAATTCAAGTTTCCAAGCAATTTTCATACAATGTAATCAATTACCATTCACTGTAATCGATTATTCCAGTGATTTTGAATTTTATAAAAGGATGTTAGGCTTGTGTAATCAATTATTTCGATGACATAAGCGATTATTCTAGAGAGTTTTAATTTTTGGAAAAACATCTTTCATGAAGAATAATCAATTATTTCGATGTGTAATTGATTACATAAGTAAAATTTTCATTCAAAATAGCTTTTTAATTACATTTAATCGATTAATTTGATACTTAATCGATTAACACAGTAGGATTATTAGTATGAATAGTGATTATCCAGTAGATTTCGAATTTGACTGATTTTGAGATAAATGGTCAATCAATGATGCAATTTCATGTCAATGAGCATATACATGTCAAGATAACACACACTAGATTCATCTAGTATCCCTAGCATGTTTCTAAGAGTATAGAACCTATCTCTATCCAAAGGAGGGCCAATCAATGATGCAATTTCATGTCAATGAGCATATACATGTCAAGCTAACACACACTAGATTCATCTAGTATCCCTAGCATGTTTCTAAGAGTGCAGAACCTATCTTTATCCAAAGGGTTAGTAAAAATATCAGTTAATTGAAAGTTGGTTTCAACAAATTCAATTTTGATGTTACCCTTTTAGATATGGTCTCTGATGAAATGATGCCTAATTTCAATGTGCTTTGTCCTTGAGGCATGATAGGATTTTTGGATATGTTGATTGCACTAGTGTTATCACACAACAATGGAATCTCCTTTATCTCAACTTCAAAGTCTTGAAGTTGGTTCTTCAACTAAAGACTTTGTGCACAACAGCTTCCAGCAAAAATATATTCAGCTTCAGCAGTAGATAAGACAACACATGATTGTTTCTTGCAGTGCCAAGAGATCAATGAGCTTCCTAACATGTGACATGTTTCACTTGTACTCTTTCTATCCAATTTGCACCCTGCAAAGTCAGAATCAGAATATCCAATCAAGTTGATAGGTGTACCTATACCAAAGTCATACTCTTGGTGTAGACTTGAGATACTTGAGGATTCTTTTGACAGCTGTTAGATGGGATTCTTTTGGATTTGCTTGATATCTAGCACACAAATAAACACTTAACATAATGTCAGGTCTACTTGCAGTTAAATATAGCAAAGATCCAATTATTCCTTTGTATTTAGACTCATCAACACATTTGCTCTTGTCATCTGTGTCAAGATAGGTAGAAGTTGCCATAGGTGTTGAAGCTTCCTTGCAATTCTCCATTTCAAACTTCTTGATCATCTCTTGACAATACTTGGATTGACTAAGGAAAGTACCATTCTTCATTTATTTAACTTGCAATCCTAGAAAGAATGTGAGTTCCCCCATCATTGCCATCTCAAATTCACTATGCATTGATACTGAAAATTCTTTGCACATAGATTGATTAGTAGAACCAAAAATAATGTCATCTACATAGAATTGAACCAGGAATAAATCATTTCCTCTTTTCTTGATAAACAAGGTTTTATCAACTTGACCTCTAATGAAAGATTGTTCAACCAGAAATTTACTTAACCTTTCATACCAAGATCTTGGTGCTTGTTTCAAACCATACAAAGCTTTTCTTAGCTTGAAAACATGGTTAGGATGTTTGTGATCAACAAATCCAGGGGGTTGGTCAACATATATTTCTTCTTCAATGTATCCATTTAAAAATGCACTTTTAACATCCATTTGAAATAGTTTGAAATTCATCAAACATGCATATGCAAGAAACAATCTAATGGCTTCTAATCTTGCTACCAGAGCATAAGTCTCATCATAATCAATGCCTTCCTCTTGGTTGTATCCTTTAGCAACCAATCTAGCTTTGTTTGTTATTATGATGCCACTTTCATCCAGCTTGTTTCTAAAAGCCCATTTAGTGCCAATAGGTACATGAGTAGATGGTCTAGGAACTAGTTCCCAAACTTGATTTCTTTTAAATTGATTTAACTCATCATGCATAGCCATTAACCAATGTTCATCTAGCAAAGCTTGATCAATATTCTTAGGTTCAATCTGTGAGACAAAAGCCATGGTACAACAAAGATTTCTTAAAGAGGATCTAGTAGAAACTCCCTTTGATACTTCCCCTATTATGTTGTCAAGAGAGAGTTCTCTAGTTGTCCTCCATTCTTTGTGCTTTTGTAAAGGTGTAGAATGTTCCAATTCATCATTTGGTTTAGCCTTTTCCTTATTATTCAGATCATTAAGTTGCAAAAATTCTTCCTTTTGTCCTGCATCATCATCACACTCCAAATTTTCTTTGGAAGGGTTAGTCTCATCATATACAACATGAAAAGATTCCTCAACACACAATGTTCTTTTATTAAAGATCCTATAGGCTTTACTTTGAAAGGAATAGCCAAGAAAAATTGCTTCATCCGCTTTAGAATCAAATTTGCCAAGGGACTCTTTTCCATTGTTTAATACAAAACACTTGCAGCCAAATGCTTTCAAATGAGATATGTTTGGTTTCCTACCTTTGTATAGTTCATAAGGGGTTTTCTTCAAGATAGGCCTTATGAGAATCCTATTCAAAGTATAACAAACCGTACTTACAGCATCTGTCCAAAAGTGTTTAGGTAATTTAGTTTCTTTTAGAAGTGTTCTTGCACCTTCCTCAAGTGATCTATTTTTCCTCTCCACAACACCATTTTGTTGAGTGTTCTTGGAGCTGAAAAATTGAGGTTAATTCCAAACTCTTCGCAAAACTTTTCAAAATATTCATTTTGGAATTCTCCTCCATGATCACTTCTAATTGAAACTATATTACTTGCTTTTTCATTTTGAATAAATTTGGCCAATTTTCTAAAAGCTGAGAAAGCATCACTCTTGGATCTTAAAAATAAAGTCCATGTATATCTTGAGTAATCATCTACAATAACAAGCCCATAGAAATTTCCTCCCAAGCTCATAGTTCTAGAAGGACCAAACAAATCCATGTGAAGCAACTCAAGAGGTCTAGATGTTGAAACAACATTCATACTTTGAAAAAAAATTTTAGTTTGTTTACTTCTTTGGCATGCTTCACATATCTTATCCTTTTCAAACTTAAGCTTAGGCAATCCTACTACGAAGTTCTTTCTAATAAGCTTGTTCAAATGATGCATGTTTATATGACTAGCTCTTCTATGCCATAACCAAGTATCATCAATCTTACTTATTAGACAGCTAGTATGATGTAAGAATGCATGATCAATGGATAGAACATAAATGTTACCCTTCCTTTTGCCAATATGGATAACTTCGTCACTTTGATTGTCACATATCAAGCAGCAATTGTTGTTGAAGGAAACTTTAAACCCTTTGTCACATAGTTGGCTTATGTTTAGGAGATTATGTTTCAAGCCATCAACATACAAGAAATTTCTGATTATTGTCTTAAAGCTATCTCCAATGTTTCCTTCTCCAATAATCTTGCCTTTGTTATTATCTCCATAAGTAACATAACCTCCATCTTTTAATATGACATCAGTTAGCATGGATATGTCACCAGTCATGTGCCTAAAGCATCTACTATCAAGATACCACAATTAAGGTTGGGTCCATAGGGGTTAGCTACCTTTTTCTTCTTTTGCACCCACATACACTATCCATTAGGCACATAATACTTTCTAGCATAGCATTTGAAAGATGTATGTCCTTTCATCATACAATAGTTACAAATTATAGGTTTTGATGAATTTCTAAAGAAGGTGTTATGATTGATTTTTGAATTGCTAAAGTTTATTTGATTCTTCTGTCTTGGTGGTACAAAATTGGTTTGAACCCTTTTTGTATCCCAAGCCAAAAGTATCTCCAGCATATTTCTACACACTTATCATTTCTGCTAAGTTGCATTTACCTTTAAAAAACTTTCTCAAAAGATCAATCAAATCACTATTTTTAGAAAGTAGCAACATATATTTTTCTCCTTGAATTCTTTTGTATTCATCAAACTCCTTTTGTAACGTATTGTATTTATCAAGCTTAGAAGAAGAAGATGTACATGTGCACCCATTGAATTTGTAACTTGAAAGAAGTTTTTCATTTTCTTCTTTCAATTTACAAGATTCATTTTGCAATTCTGCAATTTTGGTGATGTGCCACCTTAACTCTCCTTTTAGCTTGTTATTAGCTTTAGCTAACTTTTGAGCTTCACTATGCATTTCATTAAAGGCATCAACTATATTATCATACTCAAAATTTACCTTAGATTCAACACTTGAGTAGTTTTCATCATCGCTTATTGTGGATGTGAGACAAATATTAGCTTGCTCCTCATCTTCACTAGCTGATCCAGAAGTAGTTGATTCATTTTCTTCCCAAGCAATGTATGTCTTCTTTGTCTTTCCTTCCCTTTTTATTTTCCTCTCTCCTTGCTGCTTCTTAAAAATATTGGACATTCAGATTTGATATGTCTAGACTTTCCACACTCAAAGCAAATAAAGTTGGTAGAGGTGTTGTTGTTGTCACTCTTTTTGTTGAATTTTTTGAACTTCTTGTTCTTGTTCCTTCTCATGAATTTACTGAACTTTTTGACAATAAGATTCATGTTTTCATCTTCATCTTCTTGACTTGAATTTTCTTCTTTTTCAACCTTAGATGATGCAACCTTCAAAGCAATGCTTTTCTGTTTCTTTTCTACATATTTAGTAATGGTTAGTTGAGACATTTCAAGTTCATATTCAAGTAGCTTACCAAATAGTGCAGCCATGGACATTTTTGATAAATCTTTGGATTCCTTGATAGCTGTGATTTTTGGTTGCCAAGGTCTTGTTAGACATTTCAATATTTTGATATTTAATTCTTCCGAATCAAATGTCTTTCCAGGTCCTAGAAGATGATTGACAATATGTGTGAATCTTGTTTGCAGCTGAGAAATGTCAAAAAAAAAAAATCTTGTTGATAATTTCTTGATCAATCAAATTGAAACAATGAGAGAAGAACAGAATTAGAATAAAGAACACAAATTTATACTGGTTCACCTCTCAACCTTGTAGGCTACATCCAGTTGCTTCCAGACCACACTAGGTTAAAATTATTACTATATCAAAGAATCTTTTACAACCAATGTACAAGTGATCTCTTTATCAACACTAGACAAAGATATAGATTCTAAAATCCTATTAGAATACAAATCACCAGGATACTGAGAACCCTACTCAGAATCTCAACCACTAGAGAATCCTACTCTAGCATGCTTGAAAAGGTTCACAATGATATATCACAAAACAATAGAAATTGTTAGAACATCAAAAAGAAAGGTTCAAGATAAACATAACCTGAGATCCTTCATGAATGAATGAATGAAATGAAATGTTGTTACCACACTTTCAGGTTGCAAAGATTAATAGCTCAGAATCACAATCTTGAAATCCTTCTTTTTCTAAAACATTTTCTTTAAGAAAGCCAGAAATCTTGATCACACAAGATATTGTTTGAACTCAGAGAAACACAGAAATTTTGGGCACTTATGAAAGCTTAGAAACTTATGGGTAAATCTCTCTTGTATTGAGTAAGTTGTAATATGTCTATTTATAAGGAAAAGACTCATCAAGCTTTATATAAAACAGAATTAATTGTCTGTAATCGATTAAGCCGTAGGTGTAATCAATTAAATTGCCCTATGTAATCGATTAATTTAACCAAATAATCGATTAAACTGTTCATCAGCTTTCTGGAAATGTTTCATGAATAAAATAATCGATTAATCCGTATGGTAATCGATTAAAGCAGCCACTATAAAATATAGGAACACTTCACACTTAACCAAGAGTGAGGGTGAATTGGTTAGGCTTGGTAAATTAAAAATTTTCTTAAACAAAATCAGAGTTTTCCCTTAGGATCTTTATCACTTTTGAAACCAAGAAACCTTATTCAATCAAATGTTCAGTCCAATGTAACACCCCGTGTGCACCCGGTGTATTATCATTAATAATATCAGAATCACGCATAAAACCACAGTTTAAAACAAGGCAGAAGCGATTGGATCGGTTTTCTTGATTAATTATGTATGGTTTATTTGTATAGTAATATTCATACCCAATTTCAACATCATAGCAAAAGCATAACACATGCAATATTTCAAAATAGAACATGCCCTTGCTGATCCAGTTCCATTTACTCAGCTCATATCATATAGGCAGGTAACTCTAATCACAACATATTCAGGAGGAGAAGTATTTCTAGTATATACACAAGTTATATACATCCACAAAGTCCGAACCAATCACTGGTTCTACAAAATAACTTCCCTCATGCTCGAGGGTACATCAAAATATACCAAAATGAAATGGCCTGAA
>PYAF01005011.1:557043-594566 GCA_007407185.1 Glycine tomentella
TCTGAGCTTTTCCTCTGAGGTTCCACTTCTCACTCAAAAGAGATTTTCCCAAGAGCAGAAATGAAGGATTCAAGCTTTCTAATCGGTTCTCTCAGGTTTCACAGCTAAAAAGAAGTGTTTTGGTCATCAACCAAGGTCCCTAAAAGCTTGAAAAGGTCATTAATGGAGGTTGGAGGCAAAAGGAAGAAGAAGAAGCTGTCTTCCCCTTCTTTTTCGCGTTTTTGGCCTTATATAGTGCCCCTGACAGACATGCGGCACCCTTGGCGCCACCTTGGCGCTGATGGCGCCAAAGACCAGTGCATCTGGCGCCCCTGGCGCCACTCCGGCGCTCTTGGCGCCAACTTTCAGCACCTATGGCGCTCTTGGCGCCACACCGGCGCTCCTGGCGCCAACTTCCAGCACCTGTGGCGCTCCTGGCGCCATACCAGCGCTCTTGGCGCCAACTTCTAGCACCGGTGGCGCTCTTGGCGCCACTCTGGCGCTCTTGGCGCCACATGTAGAATTAGCCTATGTACCCCTGGTAGTACATAGGCTTGTTGGCGCGGTACCTTCTGTTCGGCTTAATTCTGCTATTTTCACCTGCTAACCATCAATTCTAGACTAAAACACCTCATGAAGGCACAGAAATTAGGGTCCTTACATCCAAGGTATCCAATAGCTCAAACTTGAATTGATAAGCAAAGCAAGACAATCAAGATGGACAGAATATAATCAAGAAAGAAATTAAAATAAAAGCACAAAAGATTTATACTGGTTCACTTCAAACACTATGAAGCTACATCCAGTTTTTTTCCACTCAACACTAGAATGGAGTTTCACTATTGCAATTTTCTGTTCTTACAAGTAATTACAAAGTCTCTCTTTATCAACCCTAGATAAAGTTCAGAAATCTAAAACACTATTAGATTCTTAGAGACAACCCCACTGAGAACACTACTTAGCACAACCCCTAGAGAAATCCTATCTCTAGTATACATGCAAGAAACCCAATCACAATAGACAAAGAGTTACATCCAAAATCAAAACAAAAATTAAAGAAAGATTAAGGAGAGAAACAACCTGATGATCCAATGTTTAACAATCATATGATGGATTAACACAGGTTGAATTAGCAAATTAAATCAACTTCCCTTAATCTTGAATGAAATCTTGCTCAAGATTGATTCACAATCTCATGATCAATGTTGTAGCAGAGCAAGCATGTGAAAACATTTTGAAAACAATTAGAAAGGTTCTTAGAATTGTTATGACTCAATGGGTATCAATATTCAACGTTGTAAAATCAAGCAAAGTGATTTCCTATTTATAACAGAAAATCGTAACAGAAATAATCGATTAAGACGCACCAAATAATCGATTGTTTAGCTTATGTAATCGATTATTCCAAGACTGTAATCGATTAAAATGCTCATAAGCTTTTTTGGAATTTTTATAACAGAGCAAATAATCGATTATCCCGTCTTGTAATCGATTAAGACAGAAGATCCATGTTTTTCAAAATACACTAAGTAATCGATTACTGGAAATGGTAATCGATTAAAGCAGGAGCCATGGCCTTTCTGATTATACTTTGTAATCGATTAAAGCAGGGAGTGGCTATTTTCAGAAAAGCCTATGTAATTGATTACAGTATACTGGTAATCGATCATCCCTGCAATCTTAAAATTCATATTAAAGCATGTAATTGATTACAACTCATAGGTAATCGATTAAAAATGTTCAACAAGGCAATTTCTAAAAAACAAAGGTAAAATAATCGATTAATTCATTATGTAATCGATTATAATGCTCTGAAAAGCTTTTCCAGAATAAGTGAAGAACAAAATAATCGATTAATATGATATTATAATCGATTAAAGTAGCAGATAAACAATTTTTCCAAAAACCTTTGAAACAAGTATAAAAACTTAACCATTTTATGAAAGCCTTGTGATTTTTATTAAACCATTTTAAGTTATTTGTGAACTAGAATGAATGCAATGCTTTAGGATCATTAGAATTGCTTTTCTCTTACATTTTATCCTAATTAATCTCCAAGTTGTCCTTTGCATGTTTGAAAGCTCAAAACTTGAAACTTGAATCAAACTTTGCTAATGCTTCAAGCAGCTCCACCTGAATTCAACAGCAACCTATGAAAGTTTAAAACACTTATGTAAGCAATTAACACAGAACGACATGATTTGCAGAAATAGGCTATGTGATCGATTACAAGAAATGGTAATCGATTAAGTCAACAAAGCATGATTTTCTTTTAACACTATGTAATCGATTACTAGAAATGGTAATCGCTTAATCCAATAGTGAAGGTTTTCAGTTAACACTTATGTAATCGATTACAAGTAGTGGTAATCGATTAAATTGCTCTTCAAAGCTTTTCCAGATTTAAAAATAAAGCAAATAATCGATTAAACCGTAGTGTAATCGATTAAAACAGTAAGATATGCATTTTTCCAAAACATTGCCTATTTAGTTCTTTTTTAAAAGATTGCTTTTATACTCTGATGAAAATTTTAAGCATTTAAATGATTAAATGCATGCAATGCAAGGATCAACAAATTGTCCTCTTTACACTTCCTTTTGAGTTACAATCTTCAAGGCATGTGAAAAGCTCAAAACATTCTTCCAAGTCCTAAGCTTCAATCTTCTTGATGCTCCCCCTATATCCAACATGTTCTCACCTCTTACTGTTCTCTCTAAGTATTTGTCTTGTCTTTGTTAAGCCAAATAGGGGGAGAAATAATTGTTATTGGGTAATAATGAAAGGGGGAGTAACTAAGAGAAATGTATTATGATTAACTGAAATAACTCTGACTACGCAAGTGAGGGGGAGTACTTATGAGGAATGTATTATGCTTATGCTTGTTCTTGCAAAAAGCTGACTTTGATTTGAGGATATCAAGTTTATTTTCTTATTCTTCATCCCTCAAATGCAATCAAAAGGCAGACAACTAAACCATTAAGATTTGGCATGCTCAAATCCAAAAAGGGAGAGATTATTGGATTTTAAGGAAGCTGCAAGAAGATTGAAGCAAGGATAGCTTGGAGTTTTAGCTTTTTACATGCCCAATCATTGATGGTATTTGTAATTGTCTAAGTGGCTCAAGTTATTTCCTTATGATCCTTCACGCATTTGCATTATCATTCTCATACATACATATCCTTGATTATAAAACTAAAATGGTTAAATGGTTTTTCAAAACTCAAGTTCTCATAGTTGAAGTTTTTGAAATCTGAAAAAACTTATTGTTTTAATCGATTACCTGCTTATGTAATCGATTACATGCTTTTGTTTTAAATATGGAAAAGCCATGAAGAACAGATTAATCGATTACCATTTGTTGTAATCGATTACATAGTGTTAAATAAAAACCATGCATTGTTGCTTTAATTGATTACCGTTTATTGTAATCGATTACCATGACTCGTAATCGATTACATAAGTCTTTTGAACATTCATGTGCTGCTTTAATCGATTACGTGAAGATATAATCGATTATTATGTTCATAAATATTTTTCCAGAAAGCTTAAGAACAATTTAATCAATTAAATGGTGTATTAATCGATTACATTTGATAAATTAATCGATTACACTAACGATTTAATCGATTACAGTCTGTTAAATCAGTTTTTCGATAAATAGCTTGTGAGTCTATTGATTTAATATATACCAGAAATCATTTCTACGAAATAACCATTATTCACAAAGCTTTAGATTCTCTGAAAGAACTCATTCTGAGTGAAAAGAAAGAAAAATTTTCATCGAAACACAAAAATCTCTATTGATTGGTGATGAAGATCTAAGCAAGATTTACAAACAAAGGTTTTCAAGAAAGCATTTTCTACTGTTATGCATTCAATCTCTGCTTGATTGTCTGTGTTCATCTCATTCATTTGTAAAGGATTATGAGGTGATATCTTTCTTGAACCTTAGACTGTGTTAGTTCTATTGTTTGTTTAAGATTTTGAGTTGATTTCTCAAAACAAATAGTTTCTTTAAAGCTGACTCTAGAGAAGGGTTCTCTAGAGGGTAGAACTGAGTAGTGTTCTTAGATTCTAGATCTTAGAAATCTATAGGGTTTAGATATGATTTTGTATCTTTGTCTAGAGTTGACAAGGAAGATTTGTTGTAAAAGCTTGTAAAGAACAATATTTGTTTAGTGTAATCTCTAACCAAGAGTTGGTTGGAAGTAACTGGATGTAGCCTCCAAGGTTGTGAGGTGAACCAGTATAAATTGTTGGGTTCTTTATTCTAATTTGTTCATTTCTCATTGTTTGAATTTGGGTGATCAAGAAATTGTCAAAAAGGTTTATTTTCTAGAAATACTTGAATTTCAAGAGTGATTTTGGTTGGAAGAAAGATTTTGTGTTTAAAAGATTTTAAGTGATACGATCCTTCTTACAAATTTTGCAAATTGTTTTAAGAAAAATTTAAATTTCTGATATAAACCAATTCACCCCCCTCTTGGTTTATTTGATTAGAGTTCATTGTATTTTCAGAGTGTACCAAGAACTGGTCTTGGGTTTTGTCAAGGTTCACCAAGTAAATGGATTTTAAGAACCTATAATCGATCAAAGGGCTGCCTTGGATTTTATTGGAGGTCCACCTAAGGTGATAGCGAAGGTCGGCCTTAGGGTTTTAGGAACCTTTGGAGATTTCGAGGAACTGGTCCTGGGTTTTGTCAAGGTTCACCAAGTAAATGGATATTAGGAACCTGTAGTCAACCAAAGGGCTGCCTTGGCTTTTGTTGGAGGTCCACCTAAGGTGCTACCAAAGGCCGACCTTAGGGTTTTGCAGACCTTTGGAGAGTACCAGGACGCGTCCGCCCTGGATTTTAGCAAGGCTCACCAAGAGTAGACCTTGGCAAGCAGTACCAAAACATGGTCCTGGGTTTTTGTCAAGGCTGGACCTGGAATATAAAAAGAAAAGAGAAATATGTTTTATCAATGTTACAATCAATGTACATATTCTCTTCGTTATTCCTCGGATGGGCCTCATTAAAACCTCTCAAGCAAAAATCCAGTGGGACAAAAGTCTTGAATAGGAAAAAGAGTACACCATGTTGGATACAAGGGGAGCTGGAAAGAAGATCAAATCAAGGATGAAGCCCTTTGCTTAAAGGATTTTAGCTTTTTACATGTCATTCAATTGAAGGCATTTGTAATTTGTTAAGTTGTTCAAGAGGCTTATCTTGTGATCCTTGCATTTGCATAAACATAATCATAAACATGCATACATGATTTAAGAAAAGTATAAAAAGTTACATGTTCCCATTTAGAAAGAAATTCTCATGGTTTAAGTTTTGGAAAATGCATTTATGCACTGCTTTAATCGACTACCAACTTGTGTAATCTATTACAAAGCCATGAAGAACACTTTAATCGATTACAAGCAAATCGTAATCAATTACACAACACAAAAACATAAAATATGTCTGACTACCTTAATCGATTACCACTCAATCGTAATCGATTACATAGGCTTATTTCAATTCTGAGACTGATTGCCTCAATCAATGACCACTCAATCGTAATTGATTACACAGGCTTATTTCAATTCTGAGACTGACTACCTTAATCGATTACAGGTCGTTTTAATCAATTACTTTGTTCATAAATCTTTTCCAGATTGTGCTAAGAACACTTTAATCGATTATTTTGTATATTAATCGATTACTTTGGTTAAAATAATCGATTACATAACGTTTTAATCAATTACATGCAATTAAATTTGTTTTCTATAAAAAGTTGTTGGGTCTAAACATTTGAATTAATCCACAGAAATTGATTTTACGAATTACTCATTACTCCTAAAGCTTTCAAAGTTTGAGAAAAAGATTTTCTAAGTCTCATACATCTTGTTTCAAAACCCAAGAACTCATGCTTCATTGATCAGTGTTTTGAACAAGATTCTTCAAGAGTTTTTCAAGAAAACTTCTTTTCAACATTAGTTTTCTTTCATTCTGAATTTGCTTGGTAAAATTCATTCATGCAACCTCTGAGGATCATAAGGTTGTATCTCTCTTAAACTCTTACTATGAATTTACTTGTTTTTTTTTTAATTCTTGTAAGTACTAAGATCAAAGAGTTTCTTTAGAGCTTTTTCTGGAGTAGTGTTCTCTAGAGGAAAGAATAGGGTAGTGTTCTCTGATTCTTTGTGATTAGAAGTCTAATAGGGTTTTAGATTTCAGTTTCTTTATCTAGGTTTGATAAAGGTAATCAATTGTAAAGCTTGTAAAGAAACAGATTTTGATTTAGTGGAACTCTAATCAGGTTTGGTTAGAAGACATTGGATGTAGCTTCTTTTTTTAAGGGTGAACCAGTATAAATTTGGTGTTCTCTTGATTCTAATTCTAGCTATCTTAAACTTGCTTATCTTGTGGTTAATCTCTTTCAAGATCAACTGAAATATTTTCTGCAATTGCTTGAAGTGTAGGGTGAAACTTTATTGATTGAAAGTTTCTGTTTTAACAAGGGAAAACTTGTGATACGATCTTTACTCCTCTACTAGTTTTTAAAAATCTTTGTTTAAACCAATTCACCTCCCTCTTGGTTAATTGTGTGTGTTCATCATTGTTTTCACACCAACTAGCCTACAATTCTTCAACTGAAGTAGAACTTTAAGTGGGTAGCATTCCAAGTTCTTGGAATGTCTTTACCACTTAGTTCCTGTAGTTTGTAGGCGTCATTGTCCAGGTTGGTGACAATCCTGAACGAGCCTTCCCAGTTAGGTCCAAGCTTACCTATGCGGGGATCTTTTCTGGGCACACCCCGGACACGCCAAACTAGGTCACCTGGCTGAAAGGTTCGTGGTTGAACCTTGGTGTTTTATTTTCATGTCATTTGACATTTCATAGCTTCTTCCCTGATTATGGCCATATCCCTAGCTTCCTCCCCGATTTCTAGTTTAGCCTGATTGTTTTCTTCATTGTGTTGTTCTTGAAACAACATTCTTCTTGCTGATGTTTCCCTAAGCTCGACAGGAATCATAGCATCAGTGCCATAAGTGAGTCGAAAGGGAGTCTCATGAGTGGTCGATTGTGGTGAGCAATGATAAGCCCACAATATGCTGGGGAGTTCTTCCCTCCAAAGGCCTTTGAACTTGTCTAGTCTGGTTCGTAAGGCTCGAAGGATGACTCGGTTAGCCGCTACTACTTGACCATTTGTCTGAGAATGCTCGACATAAGTGACCAGGTGTTTGATACCTAGTCGTGTGAGAAAGTCTTCGTAGGTCTGTGCCTTGAATTGCATGACGTTTTCAGTAACGATAGCATAGGGTAGACCATACCTACATATGAGATGTTTCCAGGTGAAGGTTTCGACTTCGTTGGTAGTTATCTCTCATAATGGCTTTGCCTCGATCCATTTGGTGAAGTAGTCAATAACCACTAGTAGGAAACTTGACCATTCCTTGAGCTTTAGGAAGTGGTCCCAAGATGTCCATACCCCCACATTATGAAGGGCCATTGAGAAGTGATAGTGTGAAGGTTGTCAGGGGGAACCGTGGGACGTCCACAAACTCCTGACACCTTTTGCACCTCTAGGTGAATTCAAAGGCATCGGTCCTAAGTGTTGACCAATAGTATCTTACTCATACTACCTTGGTGGCTAAGGAGCGCCATCCTGTATGAAGGCCGCATATCCCTTTGTGAAGTTCTCTCAGTACATAGTTCGGCTGCTAGTCATCCAGACACTTGAGTAGAGGTGCAGTCAGACCCCTTTTGAATAGTTCGCCATCAAGGATGACATAGTAGCTGGCTTTCCTCTTTAAATGTCAAGCCTCGTTTTTGTTTGTCAGCAATGTCCCTGGGTGAAGAAGTTTTTGTAAGGGTTCATCCAGTTAGGTTCCTCCACATCGCTTGCCATTACCTCTTGGGTGTCAATCGTGGGATTTTGGAGTGTTTCCTGAATGATGGTTTTGAGGTGCCCAGTCTTCTTAGTACTAGCCAACTTGGAGAGCAAGTCAGTCCTGATGTTACTCTCTTGTGGTATATGGTACATCTCAAAACACTAGAAGTTGTCGATAAGTGTCTTGACTAGATGATAATATTAGAGGAGTATGGTTTCTTTAGTCTGGAACTTGTAAACGACCTATCCCTGGATGAGTTGCGAGTCAGAGTAGCACCTCAGATACTTAGCTCCAACTTCTTTCATGAGCTTAAGTCTTGTAATCAATGCCTCATACTCGGCTTGGTTGTTGAAGGCTTTGAAACTAAACTTGAGGGCTTGTTCTAGCGAGATGTGGCCAGGACCCTCAAGGATAATTCATGTTCTGCTTCCCCACATGTTGGACGCTCTGTCCACGTAGAGGTTCTGCCAGTCTAGGGTGCATTTGTCATCCTCTGCAAATTCTGCTAAGAAGTACGCCATGAACTGTGTCATCATGGGGTCGCGGGGTTCATATTGAAGTTCGAACTCTGACAATTCGATCGACCATGCCACCATCCTACCTGCCAACTCGGGTTTTCGCAATACCTATTTGATAGGATAATTAATTTTCACTATTATCTTGTGAATTTGGAAGTAAGGCCGGAGGCATCTGGCAGAGGTGACAAGTGCCAAGGCTATCTTCTCTATCATTTGATATCGTTTCTCGGCATCATATAACATGCGGCTAGTGAAATAAATAGGGGATTGGTGCTTACCTTCTGTCTTCCCCTATCTTCAAGCCTTCTATCAGCATCTCGGTTCATGTCATGGTTCCTATACTGATCTTCTCGTCTCCCCCCGGGTCTGTTTCCAGCTGGGGAATTGTCAAGTCTCCTTACAAACCGTGACAGGTACCCAGCCTGGATAAGTTCTTCTATCTTGTCCTTCAAAGCTCAACACTCTTCGGTATTGTGGCCATTGTCGTGATGAAACCGACAGTATTTGTTCGAGTTTGCTCCAGGCTTGAGGGTCAATGGGGGAGTTGGCATTATTACCTGTACCTTCGTGTTGAAGGCTTCCTCCATGATCGTAGCCTGATTAACCGTTAAAGGAGTGTATCTTTCATACCTGGGTTCTTTCGGGAGAGGTTGGTGCTTGTCCATCCTTTGTTTCTTGTTCGACCTTTTTGAATTGACCTTGGTTGTCATGTCTTGTTTTTCTCTCTTTTGTCTTACTTGTCTAATTTCATTTCGGAATTTAGACATCTCCTCCATCTGTATGTAGCCTTTAACATGTTCATGAATTTCATCCATGCTAGAAGGAGGTTTCTTGCATAGACTATCCATGAATTTGCCAGGCGGTAATACTAGCATCATCGAGTGCGATGCTACTTTAGGGTTAAGGTTCCTGATTTACATAGTAATTTGTCCAAATCGGTCTATGAACCTTCGAAGTGGTTTGTCGTCTGCTTGGCGCAGGGTAGCCAGTGCGGCTGAGGTTAGCCTATAAGATCGGCTAGTTGCGTACTGTGTGCTGAATTTTTCAACCAGAGTGTCGAAACTGTCTATGGACCTTGGGGGAGTCCAACATACCATGTCAGAGCTGCTCCCTGAGGTAGGAAACACTCGACATAGTATAACGTCACTGTTCGTGTAGAGGTTGGCTTGAGTCATATAGGCGTCCAGATGTTCGTCTAGGTCAGTGGTGTCGTCGTACCTTTCTAGATGGAGAGATTTCCACCCAGGAGGAAGGTCGACTTCCATGATGCGGTCGACAAAAGCATGTCGTCGTGGTGTCAGCCTTTTCGGACGGTATACTCTTGTTGAACTAGGACTGCCCAGAGGGTCAACATGTTGTCGGGGGTGAGATTCACCATGAGTTGTTTCGTTCCTCGTGAGAGGTGATTGTTCATCTCCTGGTTGATGTCTTCTTCTGGTCTCCTGTTGATCATGGTCAGCTTTTAGCCTCTGGATTTCTTCTTGGTACCTTCACTCTATCTCTGCCATGCAGTTTTGGAGTTGCTGAAGGGTGTCAGCGTTTGTCATGGTTGTCTGCGGAGGGTTGAGTGTCACGTCTGATGCTGGAACGTGGCTGACCATGAATGTGTACTGATTATTTGTTTGAGTGCGAGACTGCAAGGTAAGTTTTACTGTGGCCCACGATGGGTGCAAAATGTTCTTACCAAAATCTGGAAATTTCACATATAAGCTAGACGAGGTCTAGGTGGGTTCCAAATTCTGCATGTCAAACAGTGAGTCAACTTATTTAGGGGTAGGACCTGCAAAACAAAGGAAAGACACTTCAACGCTCAAGTAAGTAAACCAATTATTGAAGAATAACTGAGTGTATGATAGTGTATATGATGTTTCCGAGGGTGCCTCAAAGATGTATTCACCACGAGTGAACGGTGTATGAGTATGAGCGTTAATATTAAGTGAGTATGGACTCAGTCGTGGAATGTAGTTAGTAATATGGTTTAGAGAAAACCTGTATTTATAGCGTGGAGTATGGGCTTTGGGGCTTTGTTTATTAGTGATCTATTAATAAGATAATAACAAACAATTATATAATTTGAATAAGAGGTAATGTGTACCTTGTAGATATGTTGTTAAATATAAATAAGTAAAGCTTGTAGATAATTAGAGAGATATTAGGAGATAAGGTGGTTGCACCATTTCGAATATGTGTAACGGATAGGATGTTACCAGTCTAGGAGATTCTGGAAGCTAAGAGGGTGGACGTCTGCGCTCTTGTAGCAAAACTGACACGGAGGGCAGACAAGTTGTCTTTGTTGTGTCAGGATTGACACTAAGGACGGAAATGTACATGGTTATTGTAGCAGGATTGACACGAAGGATGGACACGTGTACAATAACCTTACAGTAATATCCACGTTTAATTTTATCAATTTATATAGTTCAGTTTATGTAGAATAGATTGGCCATTATTTCATGACTTATAAAGACTTTCTGTGAACATGTTTTTCTTATAAACTATAAGGGCTGGAAAGTGAATGAGATATTTGAAGGTTATGGTTTCTTTTTTTCTTATTGTGGAAGAAATTTCTTAGAGTTTAACTATTGTCAGAAAATTATATTTTTGAGGTTTTATATTGTTAGAAAAAAATTACAATAATATTACAATGACCAAAGTTAAGGAATTTAAAAGACAAATGACAAAAAAGAGACTGATCGAAGTGCATTAAAATTTCAAGTTAAATATTTAATTTTTACATATAAAATCAAAACAGTAAAATATAGATAAATACAGGAACCAAAATAATAATTACAGCAAAATTCAATGAGGAATTAGTTGCTTTACAGTAAACAAATAAAACTAAGTCAAAAGCAAGTAGATACATTGCAAAAGACAATGTAAAAATGATACGTTTTTAGAAGTTTAAATTAGAAGGGATAGATTTGTGATTGAACAGAAGTAAAACACTAAAAATAATATATATTACAATCTTAGTTATCATTTTATTTCATTATAATTTAAATAACTCAAATAATAAATTAATTTAAAACATTGAGTTTTAATTTACATATATTATTTTTTAAACATCAGAGATTATCTTAATTATAATTTAAGATAATTATTATAATATGATATAAAAAAAAAGTATTATAAAAGTTAATAACATTTTTTTTCTGAATGGACTGGATAAAAAACGCCCAAACCCAAGATTAATCATTAAAAAAGATACAGAAATAAAGACATTATCCAAAGAGTTTCTTAAGAAAGCAGGAACAGAATTAAACATAACCATATCATTTGTAATAGACATGCAATCCATACTTAGCAAAACAATCAGCCAAGTGGTTGTCATTTCTCCAAACATGTCTAAAGGAACACCTTTGGAATTGGTTCCTCAGATTTCAAATTTCACCTAGAAATTCAGCAAAATTTCTGCCATGGTTTACGTCTTCATTTAGCATCCGAATAAACATCAATATTATCAGATTAAACAGCTAAAATAACAACTCCTGCATCAAAAGTCAATAGCATATTAAGATTAGAAGACAAATTTTTAAATTGTAAGTACATATTAATTAAATTGGAAAAATGTTACTCTACTTCTCTCAAGTCTCAACTCCTTCGTCGCATTCAATTAATCTACATACGTCCTAAATAGTCACGATAACTGGCCTGATTTTCGCAATGGCCCCTTTAAAGCTTTTTATGTATCCATCATGAAAAAAAAAAAAAAAAAAAAACCATCAGAGATATACGAACCTGCAGGGATTTTATGATTCAACGAAATTAACCAATCAGAAAATGTCTTGATTAATTATTCAAATTAATTAAAACATTAAGGCGGTATTTAATAAATTATTTTTTAATATATTACCTTTAAAATATATAATAAATTAAAAAACTTTTAGACGCTAATCAGTACCTATACCATTAAGTAGTTAAGAAATTAAAAATATATTTTTAACAAAATATAATATTTTTTGGTAATAATATATCTACATTGTGGTCGTAACTTGTAAGTAATAAAAAAAGAAAAAAAGGAGCATTGTGTTTTTTTATGCAAAAACAAAAGTATTTATTAATGTTTTAGTCAGTGGGTTTAAATCATAATTAACATGACGCGATAAAAGGAAAGGATCATTTTGTCCCTTCGAAATGGAAAGTAACTTTGAGATGATGATGCTGAATTGAACGAGTAAAAGGGCATCACCATCATTATCCGAACTGAACTGCAATCAATTTTAAAGGGTAACATCATTATCATAACTGATAGCTTCCATTTAATTTTAAAGTGATACGAATTTAGGACTAATTAAACAACTTTTCGCGAGAGCATGATTTATCAAACAAATGAATTACCCCCACTTGTTAAAACTTTTTAAATGTTAATTTATTCTCACCGGTATCAATTTTTAATTTTTTTGTTGGAATAAAGTCTAATGAACTTTTTACTTTGGTTGGAGGAACTAGTATAATAATTCTATAACAGATAGTTAAACACACTGTTAATAATTCATTAGATTAGATGTCATTCAAATTTAACTTTTGACGTAAATAAGATGCATACCGTGTACCAGTATTATGGTGGGTAATTTATAATGATCACTATGCAATATTGAATGTTTCCTATATTAATATTATTGTTCTTGATACATCTAAGACCAAGTTGCTATATTGATATTATTTTTTCCTATAAAAAAAATTGTAATTGAATGATTAAGATGAGATACAGTTTGTCTACCAATTATTTGTAATAAAAGTTATTTTAAGAGAATAAATATATAGTTTACACATGGTTACATTAGTGAGATATCTGCCTTGGTGAATGATCTTATGATCTAAAATCTTTCTCAATCTCTTGTTAATTAATCAAGTTGTGTTCCTTTCATCAAGCAAGTTGATTGTCACCTTCCTTTGTGCAGTTGATTAAAGTTTAACTCTAACGGAACTGCAATAGGAGAACTTGCACCTGCTAGTTGTGGGAGTATTTTTAGAGACCGCAGTGGGGCCACTGTTGATTGTTTTGATGCTAATTAGGGCACCAAGCATACACTCCACGTTGAACTTGTGAGTTGTGGGAGCTATGAAGGCCATTGAGAGTTAGCATACAAAGAAAGGACGGAATCATCTTTAGCTTGAATGTAATTCCTCGCTAGTAGTTAAAGCTTTACTTCTTTTAGCCTAGTGGGATATTAGAAATAGATGGATAAATTAATTGTGTGTAGTTAACTAGAAATGAGTTTTTTGGTTAGTTACATTTATGAAAATACGTGTGCAAATAAGTTAATCTTTCATGATAGATTCATAGAAGACTTTTTCCGATGGGATTGTAGAAATAAATTCTTTAGGATTAGATTTCATCTTCTTAATTTCATATTTGCATCTTTTTTTTCTGTGTCTTAGCTTGGGTTTGGTCTATGCCCCCAAATCCCAATGGTTTTGTTCTTTTTTCCTCTTTTGTCTTGAAAAAATATCCACACCAATTAAACATGTACACCTTATTCAAACTCAATTTGGCAGCAAGTTAAAAATGCATAAGATTTTATTGTGGGAAAATTTTCAACTAAACGATTTCTATAACTCAGGGAATTGTGCATTAAACATCATGTATGAATACTTTCTAACAAAACATAGTGGTACAATAATGCATTCTACTTAATTCAAGAAGTTATGTTTCAAGCACGCTTAAAATTCTTTGGAACATTACAATAAGTTACGTTGTCCACTTAATAAATAGACAACATCACAATAATTTTTTAACCATTCACCATATAAAAGCATTACACAAGCGTGTCTTATAGATATCTCAATTGAAATATTTTGGTTGTTTATACATTCTAAAAGAAAGAAATTAATTGGACAACAACTCAACACTAAGGTAGTCAACCAAAGTTCGAAGGACACTAACACCACCATCTTCACAGTCTAAAGTTAGACTAGTTATTTATCCTTTTCCTTACTTTCTTCTATGTGATAATCTTGTTCTGTCCGGCCAAAGTCCACGGTGCATTTAATGCACTGCATGCCTCTTTGAAAAATAATTCACTAACCTTACTTAGAGTTATAGCTAGGGACGCAAATTAAAATGGAGAACACTGGTAATATGATCAAGCTCACTTTCTACAAATTACTCCATTTGGAAGCATAAAATGGATGATATACTTTTCTACAAGGATATGCATGATCCTAGGGAAAAGGAAGATGCAAAGTCAGACAACGTGACGGCTGAAGACTAGAAAAAGTCACATCGAAAGGTCATGGATTTAATTAGGCAATGGGTGGATCTTAGTGTATTCCATCATGTGGCCACAAACACAAATGCCCAAAGTAAAAAATATTGAAAAGATGTATCAAAGAAAGACTGCGCAAAACAAAACTTTCGTTATTAGAAAGTTGGTGAATTTAAAGTAAAAGGAGGGAAGATCAATTGCAGAACACTTGACTGACTTCCAAGACTTGGTAAACCAATTAGTTACCATGAAGCTGGTGCTAGAAGACGAATTACAAGCACTGCTTCTTTTGAGTTCTTTGCTGGAAAGCTACGAAACTTTGGTGGTGTCATTAAGCAACTCTGCTCGACAACTTACTTATACTCAGGTGAAAGATAGTATTTTAATGAAGAAACCAGAAGAAAAGACCTAGAATCAAGTAGTTCCCAAGCCCTTTTCACATAGAACAGAGAGATGAGTAAGAGCAGAGGAAGATCAAATAAAGCGAAGGATAAATCACATCCCAGCCTCGAAGAAAGTTTAAGTGTTATCACTATGGTGAATAAGATCCACTATCGTTTGTTTCTGCCATTGTTATCTTATAAGCCATACTTTAGACTGAAATTTATTAAGATCCACTCAACTTAGAAACACAGATAGCTACCAAGTCATGAATTTTATTTTGTTCCTTGTTTTATAGTTGTCTATCTAATTAATTTATACTGGAGATGTCATTAGAAGCTCTAATATATAAAAGTTGCATATTTGAGACCCCATGAAGTTTCCTCTTTGTTGTCAGATAATATATATGGTGTTTAGATTTGAATGGTTATGCTTAGCAGTTAAAGTTATTATGGAAAAAATTTCAAAAAGGTCGAAGGGTTATGCATTTGTTGAATACACCACAGAGGAGGCTGCAAGTGCAGCACTCAAAGAGATGAATGGCAAGGTATATTTGTCTTTCTTTCTTGCTTGAAAAATGTAGTTTTGCTTAGAATCAGTTCTGCTTCATGACTGTCATTGAGAGAGAAACAGAACATGGGTTTAATAATTCAGAAATGACAGAGGCTTTGCAGTCTTTGAAGATTTTATTTTGTGTGCAAATTATCAATGGCTGGATGATAATGGTAGATGTTGCCAAGCCTAACCCACCAAGATACAACAGGAATCATGCTGGATGATGATGTTGACAAAAGAGAAAAGGTCTGATGTGTGAATTTAGTTCCTTTGAAAAGATTGTGCTTGTCAATCTTTATGCTTTCAAGGCAGGATAGTGTAAAGCTGGCTCATGTTCATGTTGGAATATCCACAAGACAGAATATCATGTAAATATTATAGGATCAATTATGACGTTGAAATTTTTACTAGAATTCATTGAAGAGAGTAAATTAACCAAAGATGTTGTTTTTTTTTCAGGTTGATTTAGTCATTGTAAATTTTGAGGTTCTTCTTTGAAGGTATGATTCAACATTAATTTCGTACGCAGTTTGTAATTAAGAGAGCTCTTGATTCCATATGTTTGTATTCTATATATATACATATATTAAGGAAAGAAAAGAAAAGGATCAAGACGTTGAGATGAAAGGTAATTACCAAGTTTGCTGCACTACGATGGAGATTTGCCCGTCAAAGTGTCCTCAATGCCCTTAAAGATTCCCTTTGTCCACTAGGACTGACTTCGGTGGATCTATATCAGCTTCATTGGTCAGTACTTTATGAGCTTGTTGAATGATATTCACTGGTCCAATAACACTTTGATTATAATGTAATTTCCAGAATTTCAGGCCTGGAGTTTGGGGAAATGAAGGTTGGTCGGTGTAGCAAAATTATTTCATTGAAGATTCCAATTTAACAAGGCTTATAGAATCAGATGTTTATTTACTTATTGATGATCCGATTAAGAGAATGCTTAGTTCCTCAATTGGTTCTTGTTTTCAGGGTATATTGATGGTCTGGGATATGCTGTTTGAAAAGGGACTTGTGAAGGCTGTTTGTGTTTCAAACTTTACTGGTAAGTCTTCATGACTATTATCTGTCTTGAAGTCTTCATTATTATGCAAAACCATGTATGAGTTCAACCGAATATGACCTGTGGAATTTTTATATTATTTTGAGTGAATCAGGGTATTTCTGGCCGAAAGTCATGGAATAATATTTGTTGTGTCAAATTTTTATATTGATACTATAATAGGTATATTTTTTGACTGTATCTGACTTGTACAATTATACCAGGCTTTTTAACAAACAGCAAGCTCCTACCAGCACACTAAAAGAACTTAGTTTATTTTAAGCCCAAGTCCCCCTCTCCTGGGGCCACGCATATGTAATGTCATCTTACCTCCCCCCTTCCCTTCTCTTCTCTTCCTTTACATTTTGGACTATTGTGGAAGCTTTGTCAATTACATTTATCTAAATGTCAACATATTTAGTATCCATTTGGTGCATGGTATTGGATTTGAGCCTTAGAATTGTACATGGATACTATCCACTTCCTATTATCTTGTTTGGTGTGTGGCGTGTACATTAGAATTGAAATTCCAATTTTGTTTAATTCCATGGAACTGAAAAACTGGTGTATAATATTTAATGCCTAGCTTATTCCCTAAGAATTCCAAGTATCAAAAGTAAAAGTTAAAATCAATATTTCATATTTTAATGCTCATTATCATTGTCTCTGGCTAACTCTAGAAACCATTGCAATTGACATACTCTGGCAATCATTGTTGTGGACAATAATTGTTGGCAGCTGCCATGTCATTGCTAATGACCACCAACTACCACTAATTGCTTCAGCCTTGAGGTGTTATGTGGTCACCATCTGCGTTGACATCCTTTAATCGAATTCCAAATTAATTTGGATTGTATTCTATTTTTCACTTCTCTGTCCCAAACATAAAAGTTATGATTCTTAATCAAATCCAATCCCCTAGAAAACTGGAATTAAAATTAGAATATAATTACATTTATCTACCTACCTAGAGAGATGTACTTAATTATACTGATCGATCATGCATATAGATTCATTATTTCTCTCTACAAATACAAACTTCAAGACTTTTGAAGCTGCATATCCTTATGTTGTTCGGAAACTTCTCACAGAGAACTCAGTTGCAACAACAAATATATTGGATTCGGTATTATAAGACCTTGAACAATGAGTTTTGTGGCAATAGTACGAAGAGCTGTAACATAAAACGTCTCATCATGTGTTTGTTGTTATTTTCTGATGTTACAGCATAGAGAATATATTCTGAGCACTTTTCTTTGAGAAAAAATGAGAAGAAATTTAATATGTTTTTATATATTAATCCTTTTCAAATTTTAGCCACACATTTTTTTAACATTTCTTGTCAAATCAATCATCATAGTTTTGCATATTTCATCTATGTGAACTACTAGACATGATCTCTATGGTACTGATGGCTGTTATGAATGTGTACTCAATACAGTTTCTTCTTAATATATCCTAGACATTATTAATTTTTTTCTCTAAACTCTGTTTTCTCCTGTTAAGGTGCTTCTAAACCGAAGGAAGGAGTTCCAGTGGCAAAGACTTTCCCTGTTCTTGAGGGTAGGGGCGACCAGGTATGTCACAGTGACATCCCAGGGAGTATGCTCTCTGGAAAGTAGCTCTGTTTTTTCTAATCTATATTTTATATTTTTTTAATGCTTAGTTTCTGACCTAATATTTATATTTTTCTATGATCTATCTACTTTGTATTTTCAGTTTAATCTACAAACTATGTAGTATACAGAAAGGCCTATTTGATTGAAAAGATTAAAATGAAAAATGCCAATTGCTATGTTATTCAAATTAAACACACAGTGGTATGCACTGGAAGCTCTTTTGTGGTGACTATTCGAAATCTACACAAGAGCTGGTTATTGCTATTAGTGGTGTTGCTCTAATGTTCTCCTACCCATTCCTTTAAGCCATTATATTATGCAAAATAACCATTCCAATTGGTTATTTTCTGTAATTATTTTGAACATGAGTTTTCTTATTTAACTATCCCAAAATTTGTCCAAGTCTCCTAACCAAGTTCTGACAGTCCTACACCATCAAAATACAGTGTTCTTAACCCTCTAGGTCCTGTACTGTTGATATTGCTACTCGTCTCAAAGGCATCTTCACTAACTTGCAATCATGTTGAACTTCATTCTCAAACATATGCAAAGGATTAAATTTCTATTGCACCAAATACACTAAAACTTTTACAGTGCCATTTTTATACATTTGTTATTTTATCGTGAAAGCTCCCTTTTCTACAAATACTGACCCTCTACAGGTAAATCTGTAAACCTAGTGCCTAATAACTGTCTACTTCACTTTTGTCATGATCTTCGTGCAACAGATATATGCCTTAGGCTGGCCTGTTTTAGTTAATCCACTATTACTTAATAAATTGTTGATTTTTTACTGTTGTGGATGTAGTGTCTCATACTTTTGATATCTTGCCAGGAAAGCCTTGCGACTAGTAGCATCAAATAGTGAGACTTCCCTTGATCATTCAACAAGTAAGGCCACTGAAACAATTGATGTTGCATATTTGGTTTTGAGGCTTTTACCATCCAAAGATGGTGTTGCTATCAAAAGACTTCTCATGACTGCTGTGAGTTCCTCTAAGCTGTCTATCTTGCTTCTTTTATATTATGTCACCATTCCTATCTTATTTTTCTATATTGGTTGTTTGTTATGTTCTAGTGCTCCTCCATACAGAGGCGAATCTACGTGTTAGATTGGGGGGCGGGGGGCAGTGCCCCTTAAATTTTCAAATTAAATTACTCATATACCCCTATTTTCAAAAAATTTCACAAAATACCCAACCAATTTCAGTGAGAGGCCACGCATTCTGCTCATAGGGCAAGTGCTTTGATCTGTGCTCTCCTTCCTCTCGAGTATCGTCCTAGACCACACCGTCCACGGCACGCGTTCTGCTCCTCCTCGGCTCCTCCGCCAGTCCGCCACCGTCGACCACAAACTCCGCGCTTCCGCTTCCGTTTTTGCCTTTCTGGGCTTTTGTTCTGCACTCCGAGGCTCCGAGTGATGAGGATGAAGCAGGTGCTTGTGAACAGAGCACAAATCCAGCTGATATGAAGCGCCTTAGAAGGTATCTCAAAGATAAAGTATTAAGCTTAGGTTGTGTTTGGGTGAAATTCAATTAACTTTACTTTCTTATTTTTTACCCCTAATATTTTAAATTAAAGTCCCCCTGGCCCCTGCCAAGGTATAATAGGTTCTTCTACAATATTATTCTATAGCTAAGAAAAGGAGTAATAACCAAGAATAAAGGAAGCTTGAATTTTAATTAAGTTTGACGAATAATATCTCAATAGATTCAACAAAGTAAAATTCAGCGGTCTTTTTATTTCCCCCACAATATGATTGTATTGTTTGGAGAAAAATAATTTCACTTTCAGGAATGAGGCAATAATAAGTATTTTGTAAATTACCAAGCATTTATTTAGCTGAAATTTCTTAGTTCATTGAGCATCTTGAACACTGTGGCAACTGGCAAGTCTACTGAAGTATAAAGTAATTTTTAATTACTGTGATGGATATGGCATGGGTGTGGAACAATTGAGCATCTCATAACTTTTTCCTTCTTACTCAATCCTGCATGCTTAACAACAACTAGCAACTGCTCCTTGAATTATTTTTCGTTTGATTATGTTACTTAGTAGTAATTGCATTTCAAGTATACTTTCTTTTTTGATGCAATGCAATAATTATATAACTATAATAACTGCAGTCTTATTTAGGCATATTGGATTTTGATTTCTTCTTTTGTATCTTGAAGATTCTATTTTAAGCTGATATCCACTTTCTATGATTATAGAAATCACTTAATAGTCAAAGTTGAACGTAGTGGTTGGAAATTGATGAGTGAAATATCTCAAATTTACATGGAGTTACTACATTCTAATTTTTAATTCATCGAAAATTTTAATTTCAAGGGACATCAAATGTGCCAATACATTGGTTGATGCCAATTATAATAACCCTTGGAACTTGAAAAAAAAAATATATGGCGCTAGTAGCGCCAAAGTGGCGCGGTTAGCGTCAGATATACTGGAAGTTGGCGTCAGTAGCCTCAGAGTGGCGCGGTTAGCACCAGATATACTGGAGGTTGGCGCCAGTAGCGCCAGAGTGGCGCGATTAGTGTCAGAAGTACTCCAGAAAGTCTTTTTTCACTAGAACTTGGCGCAGACAGCGCTAGAGTGGCGCGATCAACACTAGGGCGCGATCTGGACCACTATATAAGGTCATTCTACGCGATTTGGGGGCCAAAACTCTTCCTTTCTTCTTCCTCTGAACGTTTTCCACCATTGTTGAGCTTGGGAAGCTCCATACCACTCAACATTTGACCAAAACACTTCACACCCAACATGAAACTTGTAGAAAATCATCCTATGCGCTAGAATTCTTCATCACTTTTCCCTAAAAACCATCAAATGGAGAGATCGTTTTCTCTAGGGAACTTTTCAAAACTCGAGTTTAGCTGGGAAAGGAGGCGATTCACGGACACCCAAGCTTGGAAAAGTTGTCCACTAGCCTTCCTTGTCGATTTAGAGGTAAGAAACACACATTCTACTGATTACTTGACAAAGAAAGAACTTGCTTCACTCATTTCTCAATAACCCATAAGTGTTTGATGAAAACAAGAACTCAATGAACCCAGAAAAACCACTACAAGAATGTTTTGAAAGCCTTAGAATGCTCAGTGTGCAAATTGATCAAGTTAGTAAAAATAGTTGAGCATGGGTTCTATTTATAACAACTTTTCTAACTGCCAGTAATCGATTACATACGCTCCTGTAATCGATTAATTCGCATATGTAATCGATTATTTCAAGATTGTAAACGATTAAACTGTTCAATAAATGTTCTAGGTTTAAGCAACGAACAGAATAATTGATTATCTCATTTGGTAATCGATTAAGACAACAAGCTCATATTTTTTAAATACACTATGTAATCGATTACTCATTTTGGTAATCGATTAAGTCAGGGAGCTTCATAAAACAGTATGTACTATGTAATCAATTACTACATTTGGTAATCAATTAATTTAGTGAAACATGTTAATCATAGGCATAAAATGTAATCGATTACTATTTGTGTAATCGATTAAGACAGAGAGATGATATTTCCTATTTAGCCTATATAATCGATTACTGATTGGTGGTAATCGATTAAAGTATTCATTATATCAGTTTATATGAAATTCTAGGTAAAATAATCGATTAATCCGATACGTAAACGATTACATTGTTCTTGAAATGTTTTCCAAAAGGCATAAAGAACAAAATAATCGATTCTTATTATTGAGTAATCGTTTAAACTAGCAAGGACATATTTTTCCAAAAACTTTGATTAAACTTTCTTATTTTACTAAATGCTTGTTATATTGGAACTTAATTTTGATTAGCTAAATGAATGATATGAATGCTATGCACATGGATCATCAGAAAATATTTCTTCCTTTTACATTAATCATAACTTGATCTTCAAAGCTTCAAAGCATGTTGAAAGCACAAAATCAAGCTTGTTCCATTATTCATTCTTCAAGTGATTCCTCTTTTGTATCAACAATCTCCCCCTTTTTGGCTTTAAACATGTCAAATCTTCAGTTGATTAATCAGTAAGGCTTGGAGTTTAATTGTTTGAATCAATTTTGAAGAACCTCAAGCTTTGCAAACCTGAAAAACTTTCCAAATGTTTTTGCCAAGAACAAGTGTTAAAACCATTTGTGATTCAAGTATCATTCATTTACAAATCATATGCATTAGCTAGCTTCCTTTAATCATTACAACTTCCCCTAAATCTAGCATTCATTCAATTTAATTTTTTTTACACAAAATGAACCAAAAAACAAGGGCAAACAGAGTATAATTTTATCAAGCAACACTCCCCCTTAATCAAGCATTTATCCCCCTATTTGGCTTGTTAAAAGTCAAAAATAGATAAGGCACAATGGATAGTGAATGAAAAACAGTATATTAAACATGAAAAACCAATACAAATGGATAATTAAAAGTGTTCAGAATTTTAAAAAACTAGAAACTAAAACAAACATCATAAATTTAAAAATCTACAGAAGCATTGTCATTCATATTTGCTTCTATTGAATCTAATCTCTCCCTAATGTCCTCTAAAGCCTCATGAGTTTCAGCCTTGAAGTCTTCTTGAATTTTCAACATGGTGTTCATCTTTTCCAGCATCAAGGACTCAAACTCAGAGTAAGCAGGCTGTTGAGGTTGTTGAGGCTGCATTCCCTCATCTTTTGAATCAGCAGCCACTTGATCTTCAACAGCAATAGTAGCAGCAGCAGCTTGGGTAGCCATGATCCATCCATCTGGAGTTTTCCTTATGCCCATCTTGGTGAGGTGCTTCTCCTTGATGAGGCTGTTGGAGGAGTTGGTGTTATCAACCACTTCATTTTCAACATCTATGTTGAAGTGGTCAATAAACCTGGAGACCAGCACAGGATAGGAAAAGGAGTAGTTCATTAATCTCTTTGATTTGAGCATTATCTCCTCAAAGATCAATACCCAGTTCATGGGTATGTTGTTCTTCGGCCCATAGACCAATTGAAGGTCTTCATCTGTTGCTTGGGCATGATTAGTGGCCCTTGGTGTGACTACATAGGTGATTATGTAGTGTAGAAGTCAATCTTCAGGAGTCATGGGACCAGTACCCAATCTACTCCTAAGCCTCATGTGAGGGTCATGGAGCATCTCCCTATAAGTGTTCATCTTGCTGTAGCCATCTAGTTCTTCATCGAACCTCCTAGCCCCTTCACATACTACTCCAGCCACAGACTCCCAAATTTCTGGAGTTATCTTCATGATCACTCCGTTGACCTTGGACATCATGTCCCCTTGCATAGAGTCTTTCAAACAGGTGTAAAACACCTTCACTAAATTAGGGTAGAAGGTACCCTTCATCTCTAAAAATCTTCTTAGCCCTTGGACTTCAAAGAAAGCAGGAAATTGGAACCCTTGCCTAATAAACCAATCCAATTCAAGGTATTTGGGGGAGGCTACTGGTTCGGTGGCATTGAACTGTAAATAGTTCATCTTATCAGACTCTGTGGAAAACCACATGTCAAGTCTGTTTGGTGGCTAAGGTGGTGGTGGGTTGGAAGATGATTCACCAGCCTTCCTTTTAGAAGTTCGAACTCTTTTAGGAGTGGGGTTTGACATGGCTTAGAATAGCAACTTTGAGACATAGAAAAAATGCAGAGAACAGAGAAAGTTTCTGAGAAGGATATGAAGGCAAGGTTGTAAGTAATTTTTGATGAGGCATTGTACCTATTTATAGGCACCAAATAGGCTTCCAACGTCCATAATTTTGAAAAATTAGCTGTTGGTGACAGTTAATGGCCTTGGGTTTGCCTTTAAATGGGATTGGGCAGTTACATTTTTCAAAAAAAAAAAACTGTCAGAACACACAACATGAATAGTCGATTATTTTGTTAAGTAATCGATTATTCCAGTACAAATAGGACACAAAATTTACACATAGTAATCGATTATTTCGTATGGTAATCGATTACAAACTTATCAGATAGAGGTTGAAGATGATCTGTAATTGATTATATCCTAATGTAATCGATTATATACTTAGATTTGAGGATTTTTCAAGTATCAGAGCTTTGTGTAATCGATTATCCCGAGTGGGAATCGATTACTCCAGAGAGACCATTAATCCTAAGCTTAAGTGTAATCGATTACAAGCTTTCAGTAATCGATTATTCCAGTGAGACACATAGTTATAAAATGAATTTTGATCAATGTAATCGATTATCCAGAGTGGTAATCAATTATTCCAATGAAGCATAATTCCTGAAATATGAAAAATAATCGATTACCAACTTGTCGTAATCGATTACTTGAGCACAATTTGCACACTGAAAGTGATTTTAAATGATTTTAATCGATTAACCCGTAGTGTAATCGATTATTCCAGTCAATGTATCAGAAACAGAGTAGTTTTACCACTTGATACGAATTTTCAATTATTCAATGATACATGTGGCATTGAGGCTTTTATTTGTCATAAGAATCATGCATCAAACAAGCTAGTTTATGTTACTTTCATCAAGAATGCCTAGCATGTTTCTAAGTGTATAAAATTTATCTTTTGGCAAAGGCTTAGTAAATATATCAGCAAGTTGATTATGAGTATCAATGAATTCTACCTTGATGTTACCTTTCTGCACATGATCTCTTATGAAATGATGTCTAATCTCAATGTGTTTGATCCTTGAGTGCATGACAAGATTCTTTGGAATATTTATATCACTTGTGTTATCACAAAGCAATGGTATCTCCTTTAGTTCAACTCCATAATCTTGCAATTGTTGCTTGAGCCATAGACTTTGTGCACAGCAACTTCCAGCTGAAATACACTCAGCTTCTGCAGTTGACAAAGCTACACAAGCTTGTTTCTTGCAATGCCATGAAATGAGTGAGCTTCTAAGGAGATGACAAGTTCCACTTGTGCTTTTCCTATCAAGCTTGCATCCTTCTTCCCTATTTCATCTGAATCAAGGTATGTTGAAGTTGTCATAGGAGTTGCAACATCTTTGCTTTTCTCCATTTCAAACTTCTTAACTACTTCAAGGCAATACTTTGATTGATTGAGGAAAGTTCTATCCTTCATTTGTTTGACTTGAAGTCCTAGAAAGAATGTTAATTCCCCCATCATAGACATCTCAAACTCACTTTGCATAGTTGCAGAAAATTCTTTACAAAGCTTTTGATTAGTTGAACCAAAAATAATATCATCAACATATATTTGAACCAATAGGATCTCATCCTTGTGCCTTTTGATGAACAAGATTTTATCAACATGGCCTCTTACAAAAGATTGATCAAGTAGGAACTTACTCAATCTTTCATACCATGATCATGAAGCTTGTTTCAGACCATAGAGGGTCTTTTTAAGTTTAAAAACATAATTAGGATGCTTAAAGTCAGAACAAAGTTGAAGGAGAATGTTCTGGATATGGCTTATTCTGATGTGTATAGACCCATGGAAGTCAAGACTCTTGGTGGTAACAGATATATTGTGATTTTTATTGATGATGCTTCACATAAAGTGTGGGTGTACTTCTTAAGAACGAAGGACCCGATTTTTCAATACTTCAAAAGGTTTCATGTGATGGTGGAGAGAGCATCTAGTAAACCTTTGAAGTGTCTTCGTATGGATAATGGGGGTGAATATACTTTCCATGACATTAGACGTGAGAAGACGGTACCTGGAACCCCACAACATAATGGTGTGGCTGAAAGAATCACCATAGCCATTATGGAGAAAGTTAAATATATGTTCAAAATGGCAAAATTGCCTAAGCCATTTTGGGGGTGAAGTTGTTCAAACCATGTGCTACATGATTAATAGATCCACATCTATTCCTTTTGGCTTTGACATCCTTGAAAAAGTATGGTCTGGTTGTGATATTAGCTACTTTCATTTGAAAGTGTTTGGATGCATAGCTTTTGCTCGTGTAAGTGACGAGTAGATACAACAACTTGATGATAAAGCCTTATTTGTATATTTTTTGGCTAGGAAGTTGATGAATTTAGATACAGGTTATGGGATCCTAAAAAGAGAAGAGTTATCAGAAGCAGAGACGTAGTGTTTCCTGAGAAAGAAACTATGTCGAATTATGATGCATTAGAAACCAATGAATAAGGTGGTATGGTTGATCTTACACCAACCATCCCTATTAAAAGAATCTCCACAGAAGGGGGAGAGCTTGATGATGAATTTAGGGTTGATAATGAGCCAAAAATAGAAGATGGGGATTTTGAAGGTGTTGAGTAGGAAGAATGGCTGCAACTCAGGAGATCAAATAGAGAGCATCAACCATCTAAAAGGTACCCTAGTTTAGAGTACATTCTCATCACTAAGGAGGGGGAGCAATAGAGTTTCGCATAAGTTGAAACCCATAAGGATAAAGTCCAATGGAGGAAGCGATGCAAGAAGAGACAGATTCCTTACAAGAAAATGACACTTATGAACTTGTGAAATTTCCTAAAGGCCAAACCCTTAAAGAATAAGTGGATGTTCAAGCTTAAGAAAGATGGTGACAAGCTAGCGAAGTATAAAGCTCGCGTAGTCTTAAAAGGTTTTGGACAAAAGCAAGGAATATACTGTGATAAACTTTTCACTCCAATTGTGAAAATAAGATCAATTTGAATTATACTCAGATTGGTTTCTAGCTTGGATTTGGATCTTGAACAAATGGATATGAAGACTTCATTTCTTCATAGAGATTTAGATGAATAGATCTACATGGATCAATAAAAAAGATTTAAGGACACTATAAAGGAGAACATGGTTTTGCATATTGAAGAAGAGTTTATATGGATTGAAGCAGGCTCCAAGGCAGTGATATAAGAAATTTGACTCATTCATGATGAGTCATGGATATACCAAGACTTATGTAGATCATTGTGTATATGTCAAAATATTTCCAAGTAACAAATTTATAATCCTCTTATTGTTTGTAGATGATATGCTGATAATGGGACAAGATAAGAAGATAATTGGTGATTTGAATAAGGAGTTGTCAAAATCCTTTGATATGAAAAATCTAGACCCTGCAATGCAAATTTTGGGTATGTAGATTTTGTGAGACCAGAAAGCTGGAAAGCTATGATTGTCACAACAATAGTATGTGGAATGGGTTCTAGAAAGATTCAATCTAAAGAATGTCAAGCCAATTAGCACACCACTGGCAATTCATTTTAAACTCAGAAAAATGAGTTGCCCTACTGGTCCACATGAAAAAGAAGTTATGGTTGCTATACCATACTCCTTAATAGTTGAAAGTTTGATGTATGCAATGGTCTGTACAAGGCCAGATATTGCTGATGTGGTTGGAGTGGTTAGCATGTTTCTCTCTAACCCTAGTAAAGACCATTGGGAATCTGTGAAGAGGATCTTGATGTATTTGAAAGGTACCTATAATAAGTGCTTACGCTTTGGAAGAGAAGGACCAACTTTGGAAGGCTATACGGATGTGGATATATGGCAAGTGACCTGGATAGTAGAAAATCTACTTCAAGAATTATGTTCACTTTTGCAGGGGGAGTTGTATCCTACCAATCTAAATTGCAGAAATGAGTAGCCTTGTCAACTACTGAAGCAGAACATGTTGCGATGACTGAAGCAAGAAAAGAAATGTTTTGGTTGAAAAGATTTCTTCAACAGTTGGGAATGAAGCAGAAAAGTTACATGATTCATTGTGATAGTCAAAGTGATTTGGATTTAAGTAAGAATGTGATGTACCACTCTCTCACAAAGCACATTAATGTAACATACCATTTGTTGGGACTAGAAGTGGAAGAACAACACTTCAAGTTGGAAAAGATTCACATTGATAAAAGCCCTACGGATATGATGAGAAAAGTTGTAGCACAGGAAAAGCTTCAACTTTGTGCCGAGCTAATCGAAATGGATTACCTATGAGCAATTGAGGATATTCGCCTTTGGTTGGAAGGGGAGAATTGTTGTGTCAAACCAAAGTCCACGGCGCATTTAATGCACTACATGCCTCTTTGAAATAAATTCAGCTAGCCTTAGAGTTATAGCTAGGGAGACAAGTAATTTTGAAAGGCATGAAAAACATTTTTACAGTACGGGCTTTGTTGAAAATCTTAGCAAATTGTTTACACTACCTTTTGCCTTCTACAAATAAAGGGCTTTGTAGATGGAAGAATGCATCATTGAGAAGAAGCAACGCAAATTTTCTGAGTAGTTGTGAGAAAATGGTGAGAGGAAAAATAAAGTGTTGATTAAATCCTGAGAGTGTGGGAAAAATACAATAGGATAAGTACCAACTCTATAGCTCTTTTGTATTGTAAAATACAATATTTGAATAGGAGCGGGTCTCACAGGAAACACTATATTGTATTTCTTGTTTGTGAAAAAGAGTAAGAGAATATTGTAATATTTTTTAATATATGGAATATTTTTCAGAGTTTGTCCCGTGTTTTTTCCCTCGGTATTGGAGGTTTTTCGCATTAAATATCAACGTTCATTTTTATAGTTACTGATGTTTGTTTTATTGCTTCCGCTATACTGTGATTTCCAATTTTAATTTACACTCATGTTTCGCTTTTTGAGTCCAACAAATATCTCATATATTCACGACAACATTTTACTTTATCTATTTATTCCTGTTCAAAACCACCACTTATTCAAAAAGGTTGTGATACACAAAGATTGGAATGTTACTAAGGTCAAACTATTGGGCTTGGAGAAGAATGATCAAACTTAGCTTCTCATCCATTCTTCCTCTTGGAAAAAAGGAAACTGATTACATGTGGATTTTCAAGTTGAAACACAAATCTAATAGTATATGTTTTTTATATATAAGCTAGAGGAGAGAGGCATTCAACCTCCCAACCTACCACAATGCATTAAAAAATGAAAATCATTACAAAAGGGCCCTTCGAGGGACCAAACCAAACCCAAGGTAGGGATAACCAACAAAGCAATCCCTCAATGAAACCTGTAAGAAGGTACACATGACTTGTTCCTACCTAGATCAACAAAAATAAAAGGGGGAGGGTAGTTCCACCAACAAAAGATAGAAGAATGCACACCGAAGGCAGATAAAGAATTTGCACAAGTATTGTCTTCTCTAAAGATGTGAGAGATGCGAAAATGCATGTTAGTGGATAAAGAAATGCAGTTTTTCTATCTATTCCTAATAGACCAAGGAACTATGTGAGGACTATTAAAAGCATAAATCACTAATTTAGAGTCAACTTCTAACCAAAGATGGAGCCATCCATTGTTGTGAGCAATTTCTATGGCCTTCATAGTCGCCAACAGTTCAGCATGGAAGGAAGAAGCCACTTTGTATAGTTCCACAAAGATTCCCATGAAAGAGCCTAAAGAGTTTCTAAAGACACCACCTCTTGGTACCCTCCCAGGGTACCCCAAAGCCGCACCATCCGTGTTACATTTCAACCAACCAAGAAGATGGGGCTGCCAAAGAACCTCAATAACCTTAGAGGGGGTGGAAGAATGGCCCTCTATGTTGAAGGACTTAAGAATTGAAATCTGACATGGAAGGATGCATTGCTCCTTTTGACAGATGCCCGGAGAGGGCAATACTTTCATGTACATAGTTAGCTATACAATTAAAAGAAAACATTTTGTTGTTGAACCTTGCAGAATTTATTGCTTGCAAAATACCCCATAAAACATGAGTTATAGCAAAGAGCAAACCATCAGCCAATTGACCACCCTAAGTCCTCGCAAGCAGATTGAGAATAGCACCAGAATTACAAGAAATGAAATGTTTTATGAAGTGAGACAGAGTCAAAGTCCAAAGCTATCTAGCAAAAATGTAGTAAAAAAATAGATGATCTGAGGATTCCATAGAGGCACTACAAAGGCTACAAATTGAAACTGTGATATACCCTCTACTAAACAAGTTTTCATCTATAGGCAGCATTTTATAGAGAAGTCGACATAGTAAAAATGATTTAGAAGGAGGAATAGAGGGGTTCCAAATTTTCCTACCCCAACCAACCTCAGTTTGAGGTGGAGAAAAAAAAAAAGAGACCGCCAACTTATGAGAAATCTCTTTATCCGAAGAATAAGTCCAGATCAGTTTATCCACACAAGGATCTAACGAAATAACCCTGGATAAAATAGCAACAGAAATGGCAGGTCACCTATCAACAAAGGAAGGAGGAATAGACCATTTACCATTATGGATAAAGTTAGCAACCTTGGAATTTAAACGAGAGTGAAGATGACTAGGAATGCCCAATTCATCCACTAGAGGTTTGGATAACCAATTGTTTGTCCAGAAATCGATGCTAGTACACCAATGCACCAACGACTATCTTCCAAAGCTTAAACAAAACAACTTCTAATCCCAAACCAAATAAAGGATTTTGCATAGTAGGAAATGAGATGATTGCCTTGAATGAATCTTGCCTTTATCAGGTTAGACCACTAGGTAGGATTGGTGAGCAAATCCCAAGCAAGCTTTGATATAAAGCCTTTATTGATAGATTTGAGGGACTTAATATTCAAACCACCATTCCTCCAAAGGGAACAAACCTTATCACAAGGCACGGTCACTAGCTTACTTTGGGAGTGATAGCTAGACCATATGAAATTTTGATACTTTTATCCAATGAGTTCAGTAATGCAATAGGTCACTTATAAATTCGAAAACAATAAACCAACATACCTTGAATCACCAATGAAACTAACTAAACTCTCCCCATGATGGATAACATCGCCCCCTTCCAGGAAGCTCTTGGTGAGGATTTTATCAGCTATGCCCTAAAGATGCATTTTTTTAGGTTTTCCTTTAAAATCGGGGATCCCTAAATAGGTAAATGGTAACAAGCCTTGGTGAAAGGCCAAGAAATTCTGGATTCTAGTTTTTCTAGAAGTTGTCATGTCTCCCAAAAAGAATTGACATTTATCCAACCCCAGAAATTGACCCGAAGCCTCACAATAATCCTTGAAAATAGCCATGAGGTTGTAGAGGTTTCTTAAGGTTCCTTTGCAAAACACTTTTATGTCCTCTGCATAAATAACATGGGCGGGAGCGATACAACTTCTAGGACCTGCCATAGGGATTAGATTTATTGAGTTCACCAGCAAGGACAAGCCTCTACTCAAGGCATCCTCTGTTATACAGAGAATAAGGGGGGATCCCCTTGCCTAACCCCTCGTTTGAAAGGAAAAAGCCCATGCGCTTGGCCATTAACAACAACTGAAAGACGAGTTGAAAGAAGAATAGATCTTACTCAATCACAGAAGGTCTTGTGAAAATCGAAAGCATGCATCACCTTAAGAAAGAATTGCCAGTCCAATGTGTCAAAGGCGTTTTTGATGTCTAACTTTACTGCCATGTTACCCCCAAAGGTCTTGTAATCCAACAAATTTATAGCTTCTAAAGTGGTGCAAATGCAATTGGTTATACTTTTTCCCTTAATTAACCCTTGTTGTTCCTCTGAAATAATTTTAAGGGTTATAAAAGCAAGCCTGGAGGCAAGAACTTTGGTGATGATTTTGAATTGGAAATTGGCCAAAGCAATGGGCCTGAAATCCCCCACCTTGAGAGCTTTTGGAAACTTGGGAATTAAAGTGATAAGGTTGGAGTTAAGGTTTGGAAAAATCCAGTCATAGGAAAAGAATTGCAGAACCAAGTTGAAGACATCTTGTTGAATGATGTCCCAGTACTGCTGAAAGAATAAGCCTCCAAAACCATCTGGGCCAGGATGACCCATAGCATTCATATCAAAGACAACAAGTTTAACCTGCACTAAACTAGACAGATTTGTTAACATAGTGTTGTCCTCATCAAACAATAGAGAGGGAATAATTCTCATGGCGAAATCACAATTTTTGCACTGATTATCAAAAGTATAGAGGGAGGAAAAATAATCTAACACCTGGTTTTTGATATCTACCTAATCGATAAGAAGTTGTTCTTCTAGTTGAAGAATATACATAAGGCTCCTCACATTCCAAGTTTTAACCATCTTATGAAAGAAAGAGGTGTTGTGGTCCCCCTAACAAAACCAGTTAAGACGAGCCTTTTCTTTACAGAACTCTTCCTCCATGGCTAGAACTTTTTGAAGGTTGTCTTGGGCTTTTCTCTCTTGCAAGACTAAGTCCACTGAAAGTCCATTTTGATCAATGAGAAGTTGAATAGAAGACAACTTATTTTTAGCTCTATCAACTGAGTCATGGATATTTCCAAAAGAATCCTTGTTCCAAGATTTGAGAGGAACTTGTAAAATTTTCAATTTATGGGTCAAAATGAACATAAGGCAACTAGGAACACATTGGCCCCCACACTTTTTCAATGATTTTCCTACAATCAGGATGTAAACTTCACATAGAAAGAAATTTGAAATTAGAAGGCTTACTCATAGTCCGCCTTTCAATGACCACCAGAATGGGAAGACAATCTGACTGACACCTTTGAAGAGTATCGTAAGTCAAGGAGGACCAGAAATCAAGTAATTCCCCAAACAGATGGCCTTGTTTAGTCTTCACTCCGTTCTAACAGAAGGGATGACAACGAGGTGGGTTGGGGACAGGTTTGGCCCTCCTCGTCCTCTTCCCCACAAAAGGCAGGGTGGGTACAGGTACAAGTACACTTACACGTATACAAGAGGCAGGCTTAAAATTTTAATATCCATCCGAATTGGATTTTATCGAGTTCGGATATACCTGTAGCTAACCTATTACACTTTTTTTTATAATTTTACTTTACTTATATTTTAAATAAATTATATACTAAGTCTTTAATTGTATTTTAATTCAAACAACATATTAATATAATGAATAATAAAGAAATTAATTAAAGATAAAAAATTAAGAATTCAATTTTATTTATATTTAAATATATATTTTTAAGTTTGTTATTTAATTATTTAACAATTAAGCTAATTGATTTATATTTTCAAAATTATTAAAATAAAATCTTTAATATTATATATATATATTGTTACAAAAAAAATATAAATAAAATGTAATAGTGACAAGTAGGAGTACATGTATAATTTGACACCCATCCTCATCCCCATTCCCGCTTAAATAATTTGGATAATACCCATACCCAGTCAAATTGCTCTAGTGTGAAGATAATTGGTGAAAAACTCTCCTTTAGTGTGAAGATGAGTCAAATTGCAGTTCTCAGACCAAGCTCTGAAATCATCACATGATGAATTGATTGGGAGTCTACCCCCTTTGCTGCTCATGAGCACCAAGAGTAGCATAATAGTCTCCAACCATAATCAAAGGATCATGATTAGCATTCAAAAGGGTAGACAAATTATTCCAGAGATTCCTTCTAACCATATGGCTAGTCGCCGCATAGATAGCAACAATATGAACACAACGATTATTCCAAATCAAGGAGCCAGAGAGATGCTGACAAGATGAAGATGTGACATCTGGATGAAGGTGCGGAGCACAAAACCCTACAAATTAGGGACAAGATGACCCCTTTGATTAGCAGCAAAAAACTTGAGGTTGATGCTCTTCCAAAACCAACACAGGGACTTGTTCAATAGCAGACCAAGGTTCAGAGACAAAAAGGAAATCAGGCTTATTGGAGAGACAAAGTGTTTTCATAACAAGTTTAGTTTTAGGGTTTGCCTAACCCCTGATATTCCAAAATAAAATCTTCATATCAACAGGAGATGGATACAAAATCATCCCTACTGCGGGTATTGTGGATCCTTTGGGAGTGAGCTTTCTTCTTCCTTTGCTTCAGCTTCTTTTTGTTGGATTTGGAGATGACAGGTTGGAACTGAGCACAAAAGGCAAGGGCGTCCTGATCCTCCCTACTTGTATCAGATTCCTCTTCCTCTTCAACCACCAAGTCCCCCCAGAATTTGGCCAACGGTCTGAGATCCTGGTTGACAATCTGGTTGATAGCCAGACCCTCATCCTGACATGCAGACGAAAGGGGGGTTATAATATTTATACCTACCTAGGCAACTCGAGAAACAAAACCTTGAGAGTGTGTTTGGATAGAGAATTTTAACTGGGAAAGTAATTTATCAGGGAATTTGAAATTCTTTAATTTAAAATTTATTGTTTGGATACATTTATATGAGGAATTTAAATTTTTGGAATTTTAAAACAGAATTTTAAACAACTAAAAATGTGGAATTTGAATTTTCTTCTAAAATGTGAGAAATTGAAATTCTCTTCTTCTCTAGAAGTTCTAACCGCACCACTTTTTGCTTCGTCTCAATCTCGGACGAGTAGTCCGACCTCAACTACTCTCACGACACCCACTTCACACACTTTTCTGCGCATGAGGTTCAAAATTTAAAAAATGAAAAAATTCAATTTATTTATCCAAAAACAAAATTTTAAAAATAAAGAAATTTAATTTCTTTATCCAAACACAGAATTTTGAAAATAAAAAAAAATTTAATTGATGCATTTTAATTTCTCTAAATTTTAAATTTTCTAAAATTTTAAAATACTTCATCCAAACTTAGTCTGAGAGTCAAGAAGCCGTGAGATAGTGATAGTTGAAAAGCATAAAGCTTAATTAATTGGTTGTCAAGGAATTTACTCAAACTTGTGAGATTGCATTTATGGAAATTTTAATATTTGTTACCAAAATGACCACAATTAAGTTTTCCTTTCTCTTGCATCCACGTACCATTGCCACTGACACCAATTAAGTGTCAACACTATTTCTTCATGATGACTTTCATGAAGTATATATGAAACTTCCTCATGGCATAGTTTTATAAGACTTCGACTTTGTCTTGGTTTGCAAACTCTAGAAATCCTTCTATGGATTGAAGGAAGTCAGCCATCAATGGAATGCAAAACTAACGTGAGTGCTTCTAAATACTAGTTATACACAATCCAAGGTAGGTTACTCTTTATTTGTCAAATTTAATGGTTCTAATGTTACGACCAAACTTATACATATGGATGACTTGGCTCTTGTTGGAAGTGATATTCATGAAATCACCAAGGTGAAAGCAATTATTGGCAAAACAAATGTTTGTTAATTAACAATCGGTCTAAAATGTTTGTTTTAATATTATATAAATGTTATCACTTCATATAATACATCAATTTTCTAGAAATCGATATAAAATATTGATGTATAAATCGAAGTCTGAACTATAAACCTTATTTGGATAAACTTTTTTATAAAGAAAAACAAAATAAAAAATACAAGCTAAAATTAATTTATATACAAGTTAAATAAGTTTTTTTTAGAGAAGTTAAAATCGCTTTACCTTTTCAAAATCTTATTTTACCCTGTGTATGAATTATTTTTAGTTTATAAGAAAAGATTTATTTTTATTTGCTCTAAATAAAATGAAAAATAATTAATTTAAATATGTATAAGATCTCTAGAAAATGATTGAATTTTGTTTTGGATTCCTAATAAAAATAATAATTTTTGAGTCTTTAATATATTAAAACTTTTATTTTAAATTTTTGTTGTTGATGAAGTGATAATGTCACATAATCATAATCATTAACAATGTTAGAAATATTTATATATATATATATATATAAATCACATTTTATCACTTAACTAATAACAAATATTTAAAATAAAAAATTAATGCATTAGAGATTTAAAATAACATAAAATTTATTAACGACTTTAAATATATTAAAGTCAAAATAATTTATGAACCTTACCATCATTGTCTTTGACGCATATATATTCACGACAATAAAGTTTCAATTTTTAACCGGATTAACTTTATAGTACTCTTCTCAACTTTTCTATTTTAAATTCAATCGTTCACATCTACACTATCATATAACTTTTTAAGATATCCGAAAGTCAAAAAGCCAACTGTACAAGAAAAATGTTTATTGGACGTTACTAGGAAGCACATCTTCCCATCATGGTTAACTAACCCACTGTACGTATATGCAAAATAAAGTAAAGTAAGTTTTAATTGAAATAAACTATTTAAATATGAAATAATTGTGTACAAATATGAGCCCGTAGCCTTCATAATTCTTTGTTAATTGAATCATATTATTTTGCATGTGAAGCTACATGCCTTTTGAAAATGGCGTGTACACGATTGAAAGATGATTTATTAATACTTAAAATGAATTAGATAATATTAGGGTCACATAAGGTAGTACAAATACAATAATAATTTTCTTTATTTTCATTTACAATGAGGTTCACAAGAAGCACAGGACAAAAACATGAAGTTTAACCGGTAAGGAAAATGTAAGTTATCATTAATTTTTAAAGAGGAACATGTTAAGTAAAAGACTAAAAAGATATTAAATTAATTAAAATATGCTGATAAAAAATTAATTAAAATATTCTTTTTTTTTTGTACCTAATTCCTATATCATTATCATTAGGGGGGGGGGGGGGGGGGGGGGGATTTAAATTTAGAACTCCAACTCCGTCAGGATTTCTGAATGCATCGATTATAAGGTCTAATTAGATAGTAACTCATATCACAAGTGGCATAATTTAGAGAGATTTGGTAAATGTATCGGATAATTAAAATTAGATTAATTAAATAGAAAAATGATGCATCCAACTTTGTCAGTGATTGAATATTACCTTTAAATTAAAAGAAAAATCTTATCAAATAGAGTTTAAATCACCGGTGCTTCATGATATATATATAAATGTTAGACAATAAATTGGTGGGAAAAAAAAAAGAATCTAACATGTTAAAAAACATGTAAGAAATTTAGCATAAGACGATTAGGCCATATAAGGATCAAACACTCCATTAAACATTCAAACAAGAAAGCTTGGTAATAAAAAAAATAGGGGAAGACAAGAAAAAAACCTTAAAAGAAAAGCTATTAATAAGCTAGGTCATGTAATGATAAATTAATAAACACTCCATAAAAATAGCATGGTAATAAGAAAGAGAGAAAAAAGTCAAATGATGAAAGAAAACAACTTTGGTATAATTTTTCATTTTCAATTAAATCATTTTCATATTTTTTTAGGATAATGACAATATTTGTTGTATTTTATTTTTTATGACATATAATTTATTATTATTATTATTATTATTATTATTTTGAAGATTATTATTATTATTAAAAATTGTATTTTAAAAATTTATAATTATTAATTTTTTATATATTTAACATTTTTCCTTTTATCTACCAGATTTTTCATTTTTATATTTTTCTATTAATATACTTTCATTTCCATCTCAAATATCAACAATTATAGTATTAACTCAATTATTTTAAAAATTTACCTTTTCTTTGTAAATTGAAATTATTTAATTTTTAATCATTTATTATGTCCAATTCTACATATTTCTTATTATCCAATTGTATATTTGATAAATTTATTAATTATTAATATCTACTTCAAAATTAATCTAAAATAATTTTTAATTAGTTCAACATTAACAATGTAAGAAAATAAACTATTTAAAATATAATATAAATTTAAAAA
>PYAF01005011.1:594666-616300 GCA_007407185.1 Glycine tomentella
TCTTTGTAAATTGAAATTATTTAATTTTTAATCATTTATTATGTCCAATTATACATATTTCTTATTATCCAATTGTATATTTGATAAATTTATTAATTATTAATATCTACTTCAAAATTAATCTAAAATAATTTTTAATTAGTTCAACATTAACAATGTAAGAAAATAAACTATTTAAAATATAATATAAATTTAAAAATTACTAGTATATCCAAAGTACTCATTAATTTTTTTTAAAAGGAAATAAGAAAGTTTTGTTAAATTCTTTTTTTTATTACATGCTTGTTAAATTCTTGATATCTTAAATATTTTGAATGATATAATCCCATAAGAACTTTTGGCATAAAATTTCCAAGAAAAAAAGTCTGCAAATAGTTAGTAAACAAAACAGGAATTTTTGTTTTTTTTTTCTTATAAAAATAGTACAATACTATTAAATATTAATATATTTTTAAAGAATTCTTAATATTTTACTTGTTTGCAACGTGGGGAAGAAGAAAGACGAGAGAGAGAGAGATTGCGCGTTTTTGTGTTACAGAGCATCGATCGGAAAAGAACACAGAGAAGACAATGGCCACACAGACGCAAGATCCACCTTCAAACCCTAACCCTAATACCAATGCCACGTCGGCAACGCCATCTTCCTCCTTCTTTTTCCTCGCCGGCGGCGCCAGCGGCCTCTCCGCCGCTCCCTTCGCCGGCTCCGGCGAGTCGCACTCGCACCACCGTAGAGCGCATTCGGAGGTCAGTTTCCGGCTACCGGAAGACATGATGGACCTATCGCCGTCCGATCCGTTCAACGGCGGATCCTCTACGGCGAGCTTCGAGGAGATCGGATCCGAGGACGACCTGTTCTCCACCTACATTGACGTCGAGAAGTTCGGCGACGGCGCCAACGGCGCCGGCCGAGGCGGAAACGGATCGGATCAGAGCGGTTACGGAAACGGCGCCGGCACCAGCGGCCACAACGACGGCGAGAAGAGTTCGAGCGCCGCTGCAGAGCGGCCGAGACACCGACACACTAGCTCCATCGACGGTTCCACGTCGAAGAGCATGTTCGGAGAGATCCTGGATGCGAAGAAAGCCATGCCTCCTGATAAGCTCGCGGAGCTTTGGAACATTGATCCAAAGCGTGCCAAAAGGTCTCTTCTATCATCATTCACTTAAATTTTTTCTGAATTTTGTTTTCGTTCAAAATGCATCAAGTTTTTTCGCTCTTCGATTTTAGTTTCAGAATCCGAATGCGATGGTTTAACGTTGATGTCAAGTGAATTCCTCCACAGTGATTTCATAACTAATTAATTAATTAATTTTTCTGTCTGAGTTCTTAGAATTTCGCATTGCTCCGTGGAGGTTACGAATTGGTTTTTTTTTTTTTTTTTTATATATTCTTTGATAACAATGAAAATTGAAGGTTGGCTTTTGAATGTAAGTAGTTGATGTAAGATTGTTTCGGACACAGTTCACATTGATTTGGGAATCTTATGTTTGACGTTGATATTTTGATAGTAGCTTGTTTTCATAAACTTAGCGCATGTTTAGATTCACATACACAAAGCATAGACACACACACACTACATGATCATTAAATTGTACAAGTTGGTTGCTGCAGAAAATTCCTCCTTTGGTGTTTTTAATGGGATATGATTTGAATGACTGAGAAGTGGAAAGTGATTGATTTCTGAATAGACACAGAGTTTGACACTTCAGTTGCATTGCAACTACGATTGGGGACTATTGTAGGAAAATATGATTCATATGGTGCCATTAGAGATTGCATGATCAGTGTGGAGTGTTCCAAGACTGAATATTGTTGCAATTGCTGATTGCTTTCTAAAACCATCTGTCTCTAAGAGTTTTCTTGTTTTCTGTGAATTATGTTAAATCTGCTGGCATTATAATGGTTATGTAAAGTGATACATCACAATTTCTGAATAAGCCAGAGAGACCATGAAGAATCTTCTTCCTTAATAGTGTAAATTATTGTAATGTAATTTTTTGGTCTGTATGAAATACATCTAGAATTGCTGTGGAATTGTAATTTCTAACTGTTTCTCATTTAAAATGGGGATGGGAGGCTGCAAATGCGAGTGAGTGAGGGTTATGCTAGAGATGCCGCTCTCTAGTTTCATTTAATTTTGAGTACCTGTATTTTAGTAGTTGCTATGGATTTCTTTTTAATTGTTATTATCAACAAGTATTGTTGTTTATGTATAGAATACTGGCTAATCGGCAATCTGCTGCGCGTTCAAAAGAAAGAAAGGCACGCTATATACAAGAACTTGAGCACAAAGTTCAGACCCTTCAAACTGAAGCTACAACACTATCTGCCCAACTTACATTATACCAGGTCTGTGTTGACTTATATCTAAAAGCAAATATATCTTTGATCTTGTGTAAGCATATCTTCTCACCACCTGCTGAAGCAATGCACTTAAATTATAACATGAGATATATCTTTGTTGGTATTATTATAGTGACAAAAATATCTAATTTAGGAGGGAGAGGTTGTGGATTCGAACAAAGAAGGGAAGGAGGGAGAGGTTGTGGATTCGAATCCCTCCACTAACAAAAACACTAACATTTAACAACTAACTTTGGCCGATCAAAAAAAGGTAATTAGATGCAGTCTTCTTTTTTTCTTCACAAATTCCTCTGTTTTATTGGCAGAAATCTTTATCTGATAGATTAGTGATTTAATTTTACAAATTACCTTGGTAATTCCTTGTACACTTGCTGGGATTTCATTGAACTTTGCCTTTAGTTGACTTAAGTTGCTATGCATAATCTTGTGGGTGAATAGGAATCTGACTTATGATACTATTTCTTGATTTTTTATAGAGGGATACAACTGGTCTGAGTTCTGAAAATACTGAGCTTAAGCTCCGTCTACAAGCCATGGAGCAACAGGCACAGCTTCGTGATGGTAACTGTTACAAAGTCAATAGCTTTCTTTTGATACAATAGCATCATATTTTACATTTTGTTACAAAAAATTTAAAATTATTTTGTTAAGGTTGATTAATTATATCGAAATTTACCTATGATCTGTTGTAGCTCTTAATGATGCATTGATGAAGGAAGTTGAGCGGCTTAAGATTGCTACCGGAGAAGCAATGAACCAATCCGAGTCTTTTAATCTGGGAATGCACCAGATGCCATATGCAGGGTCAAATTTCTTTTCAACTCCACCACATTCTGGTCCTTCTGGGCACCAGAACATGCAATTGCCACCATTTGGTCACTCCCAATCCACCGTGCCGACTCATCAGCTGCAACAAACAAATTCTCACCAAATGTCAGATATATTGCAAAACGACCAGCTTGGTCGTTTGCAGGGACTCGACATTAGTAGCAAAGCAACACCCATGGTGAAGTCTGAAGGCCCCTCAGTATCTGCAAATGAGAGTAGCACCACATTTTGAAATTTGACCAAAATTTGCTTGACCTGCTGACCTGTCCGTGGCATCATTCCCTTCTCTTCAAATTGTCTATAGTGTTGACATCTAGTCATCTAATGAAGGTGCTCTGTTTCATTAAATTATTCCTTTCAGATTAAGGATTAATTATCATTAATTGTTTATTCTTAGGGATGCTCCCCAAAAAGGGGAAGCAGCACCCTTGGGGATTTTGTCGTAAAAGTTCACGCACGCACGCAGTCATCTTGTGAAGCGTGGCATTTTGGTGTTTGTGGGTTTTACTTTAGATCACCAAGAATGAAAGGTCATTCTCATGGTATCTTTCTATGTGAGGGAATCTTCATCATTCCCTCTCCAGTCATTTGTATCATCATTTTAGGTGATAGCTTGTAAACCGTAATTTGTTGTTTTGTTCCATTTCAAGGATTTGTAAGATTATCAAAAACAAGGAAAAGATGTGTAAGATGAACTCAGTTCAGTTCCTTCTATAAAAAATGTCTTATTATTGTAGTTTTAGATTTATTCATCATAATAGTTGTGTACAATAAAAGAGATATGTAGACTAGAGTTGTATTATTAAAACTCTAGTGGGGAACTGCATCAATCATGAATCTGGACTGGAGATAAGGTTCGAAATGTTCTCTCCACCACGTATTTTGATTTTGGCTTTGCTAACAGCTGCTATGTCTTTTGTCTTAAGTTTTGGGGATAAGAACGACAATCGCCCGTCCTCGTCGTGCTCTCTGTCTCTCCTCAAACCTTTTTAACTCTCTTTTCTAGTTTCTACACTACTTTGTCTTATAACACATTAATATTCAAAATCTGCTTGGTAGGTCCCAAAGCTCTGAAAAGATAAAAAGCCATTTTTGTGTTTTTAGCAGCTGTCCTGGGTGACCAAGACAGACCCAACTGTATTTATTGTAGTGGAAGTGAACTGCGAGCTGGAGTGAAATTTACCTAGAATGTTGGAGTCCTATTTTTTTTTTTTCCTCGACTGAAAATATTGGTAATATAATTTGAGGGTCATGACAAAATAAAAATCTCAGGTGATGGGCTTTTTATTCTTTGGCCCAAAATAACGAGTGAGGGGGGATGCCCATTTTAGTGGAGGGCTTTTCTTCCTACACTATTCCATTTTCTAATACACTTAACATGCGATCTTCACGTTATTAACGTGACGCTCTAACCAATTGTGCTAATAGGTCAATTATGTTAAAAAATAAGTAATGTCGTTACATATAACACTAAATTTTTTAATGTATATTTAATACACATGTAAGTTTAATAATAAATTTTGTAACAATTAATTTTGATTAAATAATTAAAGTATTTTTTTACATATAAAAATCATAGATTTACGCTTCATATCCAATCTAACACAAAGTCACAAATCAAATCACATATACAATTGCTACCAGTTGGATGTGCACGAGAGGATGTGCGTGTGAGGAATCTGAGATGACACGAAAAACTTCGACTATTCCATTAGGATGGACACCGCACACAATGTCTCCACCCTCTTGCACCTCCATCGAGAACTTGAAGTGAGAACAATAGAACTTGAAGCGAGAACGGCGCCGGATTGGCCGAAGACGAAGGTGGCCGTCGGATGAATGAGAACAAGAGCGACAGAGTTGCACAAAGCACGACGACGCTACGCGAAGCATGACAATGCAAGAACTGCTGAAGACAAAGGCTGAAGACGATGTCGAAGTGGAGAACTCTCAAGGTTGAAGACGGGATGAAGTTGCACTGTGTGAGTCTTAAGGTTTTTAACAAATCCTAAATCAAAACGACGTTTCACTTGAGAGAAAAAAAAAGTTTGACCCGGTTCAAGTTGATGGGTCGTCGGTTCAACTACAACCCGACGAGATTGTTCCAGGTGGATCTGAGCTGGAAGCACAGTCAATCCAATAAGTAACCCAACCTGGTCCAACCACCGGTTCATGGTCCGACAAGTCAGTCTGGGTTTTAAAACACTGCTTTAAACGTTTATATTTTTTTATTTTCACTTAGAAACACAATGACTTGCTAATTATAATTATAAATTACAAAATATTTGCAAGTGAAAAATCTGTCACTAAAAGATGAAAAAATAAAATTTAGTCCCCAAAAGTATAAAAAGTGAGACAAATTCGTTCTCACCGTTAACGTTAAAGAACTCGCATGCGTGACACACAAGGTTAAAAATGTCATAAAATTGATAATCATGTGAACATGGAAACTAAAGTTATTAACAAATACGTTCATAAATTTAACAAAATATTGACATTTTCGTCCTTCAAAAAATACAACTTAATGACAAATATATATAATCCTAATTAGTTGTCATCAATAACAAGATACATGCACCAACAACATATTAGACTTAGAAATTTCTGATTTTGTTATTGTAAATATTTATTATAATGTATTATAATTATAGTTATATTTATAATGTCAATTTATCACAAAGGAAGCAAGACACAAGAAGAGGGAAGATAAGAATAGATTCTCAAATAAAAAATCAGTTTGTCAAATCTAAATGAATCATCCACAAGTAAAATAAAACAAAATGAAAGGTTTAACAACCAAACCTACAATGTTTTTATAGTTTTCCTAAACTCAATTAATAACCACCTATATTATTATAATTATAATGTATTATAGTTTTCCCAAATTCAATTTGCAAATATTTATTATTTATTATAATTATAGTGTATTATGACTTCTCCAAGCTTAATTAGTGATCACCTATATAATTATAATGCATTATGATAAATATTTGCAAATTGAACTTGGAGAAGTTATAATACATTATAATTATATAGGTAATCATTAACTGAGCTTGAAAAAGCTATAAAAACATTATAATTAAGATTGTTATACCTCTCATGTTTGTTTTATTCCACTTGTGGATTATCCATTTAAGATTTAACAAACTAATTGCATCCTCTTGAATCTTGATTCCTATGTGATAAATTAACATTATAAATATAATTATAATTTTAATACATTATAATAAATATTTACAATAACAAAATCAAAAGCTTCTATGTCTAATGTGTTGTTGGTACATTATCTTGTTACTGATGTCAACTAATTAGATTTATATATTTTGTGAATATATTTGTCAGTAAATTGTTAAAATTAGGGATGTATTTGTCACTAACTTTAATCCCTATATTCACATGAGCATCAATTTCATAACATTTCCATTTGTGTGTGAAACAGATTTGTCTCACTTTTTCATCTTTCAGAGATGAATTTGTCTACGCCACACTTTCGTGGAACAAGCTCACATAGTTTCAAATCATAGAAAAGAAAACAAGACAAAATCATATGAAAATTGAAGGTGATGCTGGTATGACTTAATACTTGACAAAAGCCACACGTTGGATTTAAAATTTACATAGCAATCATACTCATAGCCTTATCAAGGAATAATTGCATATACAGATGAAACGAAAAATAACATCATACGAAATTCAATGTTAAGTAATAAACTAAGACCTCGAAATTGCCATGATTCGTCTTCTTTTCTTGCCGAGCATACCATAATGGGGGAACCTGAAATATAAACCGCAAGTCAATATAACTTTTCACGTAAGCAACCCTTCGCTACCATTAGTCAAAATGCTTGTGCAATTTGTTCATAATGTTTTGAATAACGTTACCAAGTTCAATTTGTTCATCTATAGATGCAGCAATTTTTATGGGAAAACTCCACAAACAGTAACTGCCAAAATAAATGCAGGCAGAAGCAGAACTAATACAAACATATAGATGCAGCAATTTTTATGGGAAAACTCCACAAACAGTAACTGCCAAAATAAATGCAGGCAGAAGCAGAACTAATACAAACATCAGCTAGCCAAAATAATTGCATGCACTACTATTTGTTCGATATTCTCTCTAGTTGTCACCATTGTCTTCTGATTTTAGGGCAGACACACGGCATGGTGAAGTGGCAAGTCGATGACAGTTGATTTTTCACCAAGATAAGAAAATGGTACCACAATATTGAAGTTTCTATCCTTCCATTTCTTTATTCAAAATTAGTAGCAAGAAAATTAAAATCTCCTTGGGCATTTAAGATGCAGGAATTCATTACAAGGTGTACACCATGACAAGAAACCTTACTCTACTTAATGATTACAAGCTACTTTAAAACATGAAACAGGTAACAACCACAAAACTTTTAGATATATTAACGCTATATGCGTGCATCATCAAAACCTGCTATTTCAAATCTAACCTTCAGCTGAGCCATTGAAACCAGAACCCAGTGATGAATGATGCATTTGAAAAGGCCCATGCGTGGGCCTTGGATACCAGTTGGTCCTCACTAACTGTACTATTTGAATGGTGTTTCAAAAAAGCTTGATTGCATAGAGAGAAGCAGCTATCAAAATTGGCATTACCTGAAAGTATTAAAATTCTTGCAGATAAGAAAACTGTGATGTTGTTTATCGCAAATAGGCCAACTTGACCCTCCAACTGACTATGAAGTATGAACCAGGGATCAGAGAGGCAAAGAGCAAAAAACTCTCAAGTCTCGATACACTAAGTCATCCAGGATCACAAAACTACACGATATCAATTTAGAATGCATTTTACCAACTCCTGATATTATTATAATTTTCATCACATTTAGCAAGCTTTACATGTTCCAATTTACAATTTGCTAGCACAATGGAGTCAGGAATATTGGAATTTGAGCAGAACACTGTCAGAGTTTCATGGCATTGCTGTTTAGTGACAGTGGTGTCATGGAAGTATGGCATGATGGATGGTTAGCTTTTATTGAGGGTTGGGGGGGAGGTATTTTGGAGTTTGTCTAAAATGTTTTCAAAAAACTAAACCAAGTCCTGATTTGGTTAGTGTGTTGCAGTGAAACAGAGAAGCAATCCCTTTTCGTCTCCATCTCCGGTGCATCTCTTCTCTGTCTCCATCTCGTGTTCTGTCTACACTGTTAATTCTGCATTCTCTGACAACTCATAATCCGCAGAAACTCCAAACATCAGTCTGTTAGACATTTACATCTCACTTCTCACCACCTCTCTGTTCTCTCACACAAACCCACCCACCCATGATCCAAGCCAAAGTCCCAAACAGTTGATTCTCTTCAACTATACAACACAAGAATCCACCATAAACCGATCCAATTTACAGAACAATTTTAATCACCTTGAATCCTTCACCTTTGGGGACAGAGAAGGTAAACTAAGTGTCTAGGCAAAACAAATACAAGTATATCTTTCATGGAAACTACATACAAGAAAATACAATAGGAAAAAAAAGAACAGAATCATTACAATGCTACATTGACCCAATTCAGTATTGGTGAATACAACCATAAATCTCAATACAGAAAGAATCAAGCAAGAATAGAAACTGCACATATAATATCAACCCAAGTTAATAGAAATAATTTTAAAGGGAAAATGAAGAAAAAATACCTGACCAAGATATACACATGAAAGTAGCGCACTAGTGTCACCGTATCATGTTTCTCCACTTATCCTTCAGATCAACCTTAAATATAAATTTATAGAAAAAAAAAAAAAAAACAAAATCAGTGTTATATTACAGGTACAAGTCCAGAAAGAAACATGACAACATGACAGCATTTTGGGGCATAGATTGCATACTCCACTTCTATTTTCAAATACGTTACTGTAAAAACTTCGGATTGATGCCCAGTTTCCTTCTCCAAACCTGTGCAGGAAATATGGTGAATGAGAACATGTAATCATAATGTACAAAACTGTTACTAAATTGATTAGCTTTCAATTGCAATTATAACTTATAGGTTATAGCTATGACAGTTGACCAGGAAAATTATAGTTTAACAAGTTTACAACAAGCACATACATTTTTACACCAGCCCTTAGTGTCTCTTCTTCCAACGAACTCCATTTCCTTTTCCTCCTCCTTGGCTGTCTTGCTTGTGGCGAGTTGTCTACTGAATCCTCCCACTGGAAAAAAGAAGGAAACAACTAATATGCCAATGCAAAAATAAAAAAATGATATACAATACAAGTACAAAGTATCAACAGCAAGAAAAAGAATCCATAGAAAAAAATACTCTTGACCATCTGCATATCAATATAGTCTTTGTGGATCCACATGTTGAATCCATAGGCCACTGGATCAAGTGGAAGCAAGGTTTCAAATTGTGGTTTCCACATCATGATCACAATGCTGCTATACCAGTCACATTGTATTGCAATTGTTTACAACTTTTCTAAACCACGACTGCAATAAAAAACCATGGGCAATGGTAATCCTTCTGGGAGAACTTGCTCCAGGAGACAACAAGCATTTTTCTGTGTGAAAAAAATTACCTTGACCAAGATTCCATCCTTTAGATCAAAACCTGGACCCTTGCTAACAGTTAAATATTAAAAGTAATCTGCTAATAGATAAACATGATTACCTCAAAGGTACGAGCACTTCTGTTCTGTTCCATCAAGTTGGGCTGATGAATATTACTACAATGAACAGAAGACTTCTTCCCAAGATTGACATCATTAGGCTGAAAAGGTACAATACTCTGGCAAACATCTGGATCCTGTACTTCTACATCTTCACGTTGGTTTTCAATCAGTGGCTCAGTTTTTGTATCACTAGTTGCCAATTTGGATCTCACAACATCAGATATATACAATGCATGGGGAAGAGGATCATTAACCAATGCTCGTAACTCCAAAGAACTTGATTTTAGGGATTCCCGAATTTTTTTAACTTCATCACTAGGCACAGGATCATATTTTCTCCATGATTTGGTTGCCTCCACTTCCTCCGGACTAGATATTTTAACTCCCCTTCCCCTATGAGATGCACGAAATGCAGAGTGTTTGTGTTTAAGCTGAGAATTCCGCTTTGAAATTGCTATTGGGGACACAGTATGATAAAAAAGAAAGAAGTAAATAACAGTGAAACAGTCGTAAGCATATCATAACAGTGTTCTGAGTTCATCATTTAAGTTTATTTCAAATAATGAATGATCTATTTTAATAAGAGCAGAACATTTTTCTAAAGTTTAAGCTGATTTTAATTGACAAAATCCTGCAGTGAGTGGGGACACGAAGGTAAGCAAAAAATATGTGATTTCCAATCAATTTCAGTCAATTGTAGAGAGTATCTTCAAAAGAGTGTCTTAGAGAATATGATCATGCTAGCATTCCTCAAATTACAATTTCTAGGGTACTAGAGAAAATACTCACGTATTCGGACACACAGTACAAATAAACAGCACACATTTCAAAAATGTTGACAAGCAAAAAACAAAGAAACCTTGATAAAACACAGTGGAAGCAAAATATGCAACACCACTTCCACAATCACTATCACACACCTTTACAACCTTTAAACAAACATCATTCAAAATCGAAATTCAAATGAACACTCACAGTTATATATATATATATATATATATATATATATATATATATATATATATATATAAAGGAAGAAAAAAAACTACCTTTATCCCTCCGACGAGATAAGTCAGACCCACCCACTTCCTGATTCGCATCAACACTCTCTTCCAATGGTTCTTGATTCTCATCATGCATTGCCATATCCTCCATGCATGCACCAAAATCATGATCATAATCATCATCACATATATTATCATTATCATCATTTCCATTATCATTATCACGAGCACCTTCATCCTTATTCTTCTCCTTGGCCGCAACATTTTCCAAAAACGAAGGCCCCATCGCTCGCCATGCTTCCTTCAAAAACACCCTCACCTCATTCATCGCGTCCCTCCGACTATTCAACCCCGCCAGCCTCTGGCGAGCCCTAGAATCCCCGAGCGCGTCCTCGACGACGTCGCGCCACCGCGCCAACTCGCCGGAGACCAGCCGGCTGCAGCGCGCCTTCATCGCCGACACTCGGCCGCGCCAGATCCGCCGCACGGCGCCGGCGTACTCGCCATCGATATCGTCGGGGCACGCGGCGAGGTACTTTACGGTGCACTCCACGGCGACTGCGCAGTACGCGCGGAGGTGCGCGTCGGAGACAGGGACATTGGGTTCGAGGAGTTCGAGGATGTCGAGCGCGGTTTCGGAGAGTGTGGCGGTGCGGAGGAGGGTTTGGAGGGTGCGGAGGAGGAGGGTTTTCTTGAGGCGGGGGGAGGCGGTGGATAGAGGGAGGGCGGTTAGGGTTTTTTGGATTAGGGAATCGGGGACGGAGCTGCGGAGTAGGAACTCCGTCACCCACCGGGAAATGTCGCTGTCCATTTCTTCTCCGATTTTCAAAGTTGGGAAATTGCGCTCATGGATTAGGGATTTGGGGAGGAACAGAACATGGGAGGCCGCGAGGAAAAAAAAAAATTGTTTTTAACTGTTGACTAGTGTTGATTTCACGGACGGTAAAAAAGAGTAGAATAAAACTTGTCGAGTAATCTATTATCTATTACTTCTATTCTATTTTATTGACTTTGCCACATGTCACCATCTCCAAAAGAGAAGAATATAAGGTTTTCCTTTGCCACATGTCACCATCTCCTAAAAAATTTACTCTTCAAAACTTTTCTTTCTTTCGTTCTTCTAACCAGGGTAGCCGTGCAAACTGCACGGGTTGGATTTTTGGATTCTATAATTTGTAAAAATGTTCTTCGTATGTGTATCTATTAAAATAGATATGTGAATAATATATTAAGTTTCATAAACACAAATAGTTTATATTAGATAATAAAAAGTTATTCTCAAATTAAAAATATATTTTTAAATTATCCCGTGTTCTAAATAGGAATGACAAAAATACTCACTGCAAATAAAATTGACAATAAATAAAAGATGGATACTTAAATGATTATTTGTGCATAATTTAGACAACTATATCCATTGTTCCTTAATAAACAATGTGGGAATGAAGAGCAAATTAACAGTCTCACGGGTACTCATTAAATACCTGTTATAATAAATTTACTTATATGTTTCTATTTAAATAATTTTATTTGGACTTCTAATGAGACTAGAGTAACGTATCCTAAATTTTTTTTAGACTTATGAAATTAAATTATTCTAGTTTATTAATTTTTGTTTGAACCTATGAGATTGAAGCATTTTAAGTATTTGAATAATATGAACAATATTATTTACAAATTGTGTAGAGTAATTTATAAAATTATTAATTAAATAATTTTAGTTTGGATCATTAAACTAATATTTTGAACAAAATGTTAGAATAAGTAAAAATTATAATTAAATTATATAATTTTATAAATATTCACGAATATCTGCATATATCCATGGAATATTAAAATTATTTGTCGATATGTATGTAGTAAACGGACACATGAGTATGGGTCAAATATTTAATTGGTAAAATGGGCAACAGATAGTTATTTCATGTATCACTCTGGATATCATTTCTATTTCTAAATAGTGAAATAGATAAATTTTAGTTTACACACAAAATAAAATTGTAAGTTATTTTTATATTTCAACTATACTTTTTTAATGCATATTTTTTAACTATAAAAAAACTACTATGTATTCTAGTTTTAGGCTCTTATTATGCAAAGATAAAAAGAAAAAATATTATATTTAATTTTATTCTTATATATACAAAGAAATTATTTTTAAATTTAAACTCATAATCAATAAATTATCAAATTACAACTTTACAATCTTATCATAACTCAATCTCGTGTATTTTTAACTATCTTAATAAATATTTTATTTGAGTTATTTCATAGAATCAGTTACTTTTAAATTTTTAAAATAAGATTAAAAAATGAAATTTACGTCAAATCAAGAGTAATAGTTTATTTTTTGATGAAATTATATTTATTAAATTATGTTTAAAATAATTGTAAATTATATTTTTGAAGTTAATAATTTTATTTAATATAATATATTTTGTGTAATCAAGTTAGTTTATGAAAATAGGAAGAAAAAGAAAAAAAAACAATAATCAAAATAAAATAAATAAAAATGAATGGTATAGATCTCACCTTAATTGGCACGGTAGATGTATGGACCGAAAAAAACTTCTTCAAAACATGGCATGTGTCCTCGAAGGGAATACTTTTATTAAGAGTTTTTTTTTTTTTTTTTTTGAGGGAGCTTTTATTAAGAGTTTGAAATTAGAAATATATGCAAATCATCTTGCCTTTTCTTTTATTTCAATAATCTTGGCCCATACAACATACATTTGATGCTAAAATTTTTTATAAATTAATTATTTAAAAATGATTAAATATGATAAACTCTTACAATAAAAATCTACATAACAAAAGTTATGTAGACACACCAAGCTTTAAATTTGTAATTCAAATTCACAGGTGGTTTTCTTTTTATGATTTAAATATAGATTTAATTAATTATTCTTTATCTCAAAATATATTATTTTATAAATTTATCATAAAAATTGAATTCAACGTAGCTATTTTAACATAATATTAAAAAATCACAAAAATATATTAATTGAAAATAGCATTCCCCATGTGAAAAATGAATACAATACAATATTATGCTATCATATTTTTTATGAATATACTATGTTATCATATAAACTAATAGAGATGCAAGTAAGGTAAAACAGATATTGCTTTAATCTTAAATATAAGAAAAAATAATTCATACAAATTAATTAAAAAGTTAGTTAATCATATTTAATTACATAAATCTTAATTAAAAATAAATTTTCTCTAATTTATTCTTTATTGGAACTTGATATCAGAAATAAAAAAAAATCATTAAAACTAAAATCTCAATTATATAAAGAAATTTTTAGAGATAATAACATTCTAAGATAATTGAAAATAAAACATAAACTCTTTCTTTTGGTTTTGAAATTTATACTATTTTAAAGTAAAAATAATTTTTTAGGATTTCAAACTAATAAAAAAAATGTTAATCTAATTATAATTAGTTTAAGTAATGAGTAATCATATATATAAATTTATTATTTAATAATATAATAATAACATATTTTTTGTCCTAAAACAGAGATCACAAATTGCTACTTATTTAAGGGAATTTTACACATGTGACTCCCACTCATGTAAATGTAGCTGGCGTTACACCAGCACACCAGTGCCAACCCTTTTGGGTTAACATATTTTTATATTATATTTAGCATATTATTATTATAAATATTTCAACAAAAATTAAATATCATGTCAACAAAATGTCAATAATATAATATAAATAAATTAATAGTTTCACTATTTTTCCCTTATCTTCTTAATTTTATTAGTATGTTTAATTATTATTTTCAAAAATAAATTTATTGTATTTTATTCTGCATAAATGAAAAATATTATCTTGGAAATATGACATTCTAGGACTCTCTCAAAATTAGAAATGATAATCTATAAGATTTTATAGCATTAACCCAGATTCGCTACTTCTAATTTATCATGTTTGCCTGTTTTTTAAACGTAAATATGTGGTCTGATAATTTCTTTATTTTTTATTTTTGAAAAATGGAATGATCACACAATTAGTTTATCCTTTAATAATCGATCTGCTATAAATATATAATATAAAGAATCTTACATATTAATACCGACTGTTAAAATGCTATTAAAATTTAGAATCTATCTATGTATGCATGAAATTCAATGATGAGAATAAGATTTTTGACATATACATACACCCCTCTACTACCAACTCAATCAAGTAATTTACTCGTACATATTGTAAATTTTAGAACTTATAAATCATTAAAGTGCCGAATTCTCTATATCGTTCATGTATGGAATGACATTTAAAGTGACATTTCAATATGCTAAGCCAGTTTGTACTTTCACAAAACATAATACCAGCAACAAATGCTTACTGGAAGAAAATCAAACCACGTATGTATGAAATTGGTCTATAAAGAGTGTTGTTGGAAACAGAAACCAGCACAAGCAACTATTTTTCATTTTGTTTTTGTTTAATTTATCCTTTTTCTGGTCACCCATATGATCAGAAAAAGGGTTCAACTCGCATTCATTGCGAATGATTCTGCAAGGAAGTTAACATGCAAAAAAAGGAAGAAGGGATTGCTGAAGAAGGTTGATGAACTCAGCACCCTTTGCCGCATTGACGCATGCGCCATAGTTTATAGCCCCAATGATCCCGAGCCAGAGGTTTGGCCATCCCATTGGGGTGTGTATAGGGTGCTAGAAAAGTTCACGACCATGCCTGAATTGGCGCAAAGCAAGAAGATGGTGAACCAAGAGAGTTTCACTGCACAAGGATCCTGAAGGGTAACGAGCAAATGATGAAGCTCATGAAAGACAATAGGGAGAAGGAGTTACCCTTGTTCATGTTTCAGTGCCTTAATGAAGGTAGGGTTCAGCCTAATAATAACATGACCGTAGATGATTTGAATGTTCTTTCATTGATGATTGATCAGAACCTGAAGGACCTTAGTGAAAGGATGGAAGCTCTGAAAGTTAATGAGATGACACCAAATATCGATCAACCTCAGATGGAAATTCCAACATTGAATTATGGCCATGGGTCGGATATGAATATTGCTGACCCCATGCAAAGCCAGGGGTTTATGGATCACTTGCTTAATGATGGTAATGGTGATGAGACATTAATAATGCCTCCATTTGGTGATGCTGATCTCCAACTCCAAACTGACTTTTGGTCAAACCTGATACCTTGAAAAAAAGGAAGTTGTATGTGCTTGTTATCAAGTTCTTTGGGGGATCATGTTTCAGTTCAATTGTCTTTTGTTTGTTTGTTTGTTTGTTTTTTTTTTTTTTTCAATGTACAGACACAACAACAACAGTATAATCACAACGGTCTAGTCTTCACATGCAGTTTTATTTTGGTTCGTGCAAATAAATGAGTCATCATGTGGCTTTGGACAACTTGGTTAATCATTATGGTTTATGGGTGGTTCGATTTTCAAAATGTATTGGTTATTAGTTGAATTAATAAATGAACTTTTTTTTTGGTGAGGTTACCTCATGTTGCGGTATCCATATCAAAGGTTCTTATTCATTGTTTTCCTGTTAGTTTATATATATATATATATATATATATATATATATATAATGATAGTGATACAAATTTTTTCTCCAAAAAATAGTAATAAATCTTTATCGAATGTACAAATGAGAAATATTTTTCTCTTAATAAGATTTATTTAATACAAAAAATTAACCAAGATTTAGACATTTCATGAGTTGTCAACTTATTAGATAATAACACGTTTTATTTGTTCTGAAAACAACAAATAGAACGTTTTATTTAAATAGAAGTTGGAGGTATCAACATTGATGAATTACAAAAAAAAAAAAAAATACAAGAAATGGAGCTCACCAGTCTCAATGCGGTTACAATATTTCCAATATATATTATGATATTTGTGGTGAGATTTCAGAACCTTCATAACACGTAAATGATTTAATGTGTTGCGGTGCCAATATTTGTTTTTGGGTTGACACAAATCCAACATCATCTTTACAAACAATCAATAAATAATTTACAGTTTATAAAATAAAAAACAAATGCATCCAACCTGTATAATAAAATAAATAATAACATTTTAAAACAAATAAATAAAACCCACAAATTTTCTCCAGTATTTTTATGTAACCGTGTATCCTTCTTTTTATTTCTATATATCAAAACCTTTGTCATGTGTCTCCCCATGCATTTTTACTGATCAACACTATAATACCTTGAACTTTGTCTTATAAAATTTGAGATTTAAATTGATAATATATAAAATTTGATATTTAAAATTTTATGTGAACTCTGTCATGTACAAAAAATGTTAATCATTTTTTTAAAAGTCATCTTTATGATAGAAATGAAATGTGTATATATTATAAGCTACTTTATTCTATACATTACAAAGTTATTTTGAATGATATGTTACCTTAATATGATGGATAATTATTTAATCTATGAAATTGTGAATCAGCTTTTTAATTTTTTTTTAAAAATTATTGGATAAGTACTCAATAGAAGAGTTTACATATATTTATATATTTATATATAGATCGTACAGGTTAAAATAATCATATGTACTGGTTTTTTTTAATTATAATATTAATGCGCTTTTCATTTTATTTTATGTGTATTGTACAAAAAGAAAATTGAGTAAAAGAAAAAAATAGTCTCTATCAAAAGTCAAAGGTATTATGGTGCTGATCTTTAAAATGGAGATACATGTGACAAATTAAGTGTGACATGGTTGTGTGTGTATGAAAAAATTAGTTGGAAAAAGTCAATCGAGACATGACTTGTCCATTTTATTTAAAAAACTAATGTTAGTTTTTATTTTATATTTACATATATGGATGTATTTATCAACTTAAATTTTTTATTGGCTGTGTAAGCATGAGGTGTTAGCTAGATTTATTTGCCCACCCAAAAAAATTTCTACCATGTAATATATGCAATAGGTCTTCATCAAATTATAGTTACGCCTCCATGAGGTTCCAATCCGTTAAACAAAAATAGATTAGTTAAATGTAGAGCTGTCAAAATAGATCGTCTAACTCAATTTGGAGGGCAAGACATGAAAATCCAATTGGTCTGACCTATTTTTTATAGATTACATATTCACTTGTCTGATCCGGAGGGAAGGACGCCGAGATGGTGGGCTTGGCGGGGCTTCCAGGATGGAAGGAGAAGCATCTTCCTATTGAGAGGGCATTTTGGGGTGAAGTGGGAAGATAGAGTTGAGTTCCGGGTTGCTGGTACATTGAAAATGTAATAATTACTAAGAAAAATGAAGTTGAGTCTGTTGCTGACATCAAAGAGGAACAAAAGTTGGGGAAAAAGGTTATGCATCTTTCCCGTTTTTACTTCTGATATCTTTCGTTAATATGTATAATTTAACTATTTTTCCAATGCAGATTCTGACAATGGAGTATGTTCCTGGGATTAAAATAAATAAAATACAAGCTTTAGATCAAATGGGTCTTGACCGCAAAAGGTTAGTGTCATCTGAATTTCTTCAAGCAAAGTTAATATTGGCTTTTTACATCATACTTATGTGCATTTCAAATTAATTTCTTTAAGCATCTGTTACCCGAGGTACAAGAAACAATGCTACTTCTGCCATATACATTATCAAGAGGTGTGCCATATTAATTTCGTGAAACATTTTACTCTTGGTGTGACTAATACCATTTGCTAATTGTTGTTATGATTGGTGTTGCACCTTACAGTATCAGTCAAAATATCTGAGAAGGTTTACTTGAAGCTTTTTATGGAATTTATGAGAAGAATCCAGATAAGGAAAAGTGTAACTGTTTTTTATGAACAGTTTTCCATTAGGCCATGGAAAATGTAGCATGATATTCCATTCTTGATTTTAAATTATTTACCAAATGAAGCTTGTGTACTGATGTAGGTCCTTCAATCAATGATTCAAATGGGTGTTCTTGTCCCAACTGGAGATATGACTGCTGTTAAACAATTGAAATGGATGAGGGATCTACAAGGTAGCATGACATCGGATATATGAGAAAAAAAGGTCACTTTAAGGCCGTTTTACTTTGCTGTAAATTTTCTAGCCAGTGATACTTACAATTTTCATGTACCGACTTCAAAGGACCAGTGGCTGAACACCATGATGAAGTGCATTGCGGTAAGATTTTGGTTTAGTTGTCCTAAGTAATGTATGTATCAGTTAATATCTGACTGTATACTCGTGATTGTTGATGCATACCTCTTTAATCACTGATCCATTTTCCTTTTTAAGCTTGGTGCGGTTGAGTTTCTCAGTAAACCACTCTCTGAGGACAACCTTTGGAACCATTATATACAATAATTAATTTCCTACATACTTGATTAAGATTGTATGAGTGGAATACTTATTATATTGAAATATTCATCATATTTGAATGGCCGAAATATTATATTTATGACTAGCTTATATCTGTAATTTCATCTTCATTATTGTTGATAAGAAACTCAATGTGGCTTGAAGGTATAGAATATATATGTGTGTGTGTGTGTTTGTATAGCAACTTAATAATATGAGAAATTTGAGACAGTTAGCGTACCCTATCCTATATTATTTTTAATTGGTATATGCTATTGTTTGGTCACTACAGTAGATATAGGTATAATAATGAAACTTTGAAAGTGGTGTTGGTACCTCTAATTTCATTGGTTTGTAAAGGCAAAACATATGTGCATTTAACCTTAAAGTAAGTTAATTACATACCTTAAATTCTAACCTTATGCAATATATATAGTTTTACTTCATCTATTTTTCATATGGCTCTCTTAATTAGGATCAAGGTCGATCATGTTGCTTGCTCTTATTTGAAAAGTTCTCTATAGTTTAAGTGAATAAATTTTGTAGTTTTGAATTCATTTTCTGGAGAAAGCATGTAAGTGCTTCAAGTTTTAATAGAGAAATTAGACACATTGGCAGTCACTGGGACTATATTTGGATGGGGTGGAATGGCAGGGAAGACAATGACAAGGAAAGGCTTCAATTTGGGCTTTGATAAAGTAATTCACTATTACAAAATTTAGAGATTCTATGATGTTTTTAACAGCTTTTCCATTACAGGACCCAGAGTTTTACAAGTTCTTGAAAGAGCATGACAATGAGTTGCTTTAATTCAGTTATGATGATGTAGATGTCAGTATGCTACACTTAATTTAACTAGAATGCCTTGGTTTCTATCTCTTATAGTCCTATAGTTTTTATTATTCTATATTTTGTTTTCTTTTAGGAGATATCTTATCCTTTGTATCTTGTTCTTATATCTCATTTTTTTTCTTTCCAAAAATTATTAGAGACATTTTTGTGTCAGAGCACAAGGAAATAAATTTAATATGGTTTAGCTTATAGTGGGAAGAACACACCAATGATTACTATTGGAACCTGTAGCAGAGAAGCTCCTTAATATTTTCCTTATGAAACACAGATTTTAGAGCGTGACAAAGGTGTGTAATTGGGCACAGTTATAAGTTATTTGAGGCTAAATATGGTGGATTTATCTATTGTCTATATTGAAAATCATTACATAGCTTATTAAAAAGGATAACACTCTTACCCGCTGGATCCTTGAGGTCTGTTTCTATCAAGATGGGCTAGATGTGGCTACATCACTTAATTTTGAGCTACCCGCTGGATCCTTTGTTACTTTTGATTGATTTAAGCCATTTCAGTGTAGTGATGCTATACCCTTCTAGACATGGCAATCTGAGCTCAGTTGTTGCTTGTGTGAGCATCTATATGCCATTATCTTACTTGAATCAATAAAATTGCAGAGTAAAACACAAGAGATCGAGGGTAATTACAGAGTAAAACACTAGACATTTCTTATTTGTTTTTTGATAGGTTAGTGTGTTTTTTGCCCCCACCTATCGTCTTTTCGACGTGAAAAATAGAGTATTGAGGGTAATTGAAGCATGCAACATTTGAATACCAATAAAGTAGAATAATAGAAAGAATTTCAATTCATGATTATTGCAGCTTGATATCAACTGACTTTAAGGAGATGCAACAAATGTATTGTTATATCAATAGGATGAAGTCGTATGTATTTGCACATCACAATAGAAATATTCTATTTCATGCGCACATTAAGGTTTCTGCTGAACATTTTCTGCATTTACGGGAGTAGTGACGAATTGGTGAAGGAGGAGGTTGATGGAACATCTGTAGCTGATATATTCAGGCTCTATGGAGAGCCCTTCTTTCGTAATAAGGAGGTCAGTTGAAAGACACAATGTTTCCTGTTTACGTGTTCCTCACTCAGTCAATGGAATTTTTTTGTTAAGGTCTTTGAATTGTTAGGTTTTTCTAATGCAATCCTCTCATTTTCTTCTATTCAAATTTAATCTGCACAGAATGTGTACCTTTATAAAGTAAGCCACAACAAGAAAATCGGAAGCAAAATATTCTAAAGTATCAAATAATGATACAACAATAGCTTCTTCTAATTAATTTGATGGAATGTCTATCCCACATATGTTTCTTTGGATTTACTTAGTGGTTCCTAGGATTTACTTAATTTTTTATGTTTCTTTGGTCTTGTTTTGATTATTGATTAGAGGGCACAGATCGCAGTATCCCCCCTCCCCATGGTCAGAAACAAAGACCGACATTGCAAATTGATGCCATTGATCTCGGTTCATTGAGATGGAGGGGATCCGATATTGTGGTTTTCAACACTGCACATTGGTGGTCACATTCCAAAACACAATCCAGGTTAGCATTTCTCTTTATATTTTTGACTTTTTAGTAGGCCTTGAAACATTTTGATGATGTGTGCATCA
>PYAF01005011.1:618837-651375 GCA_007407185.1 Glycine tomentella
TTTAGGAGTAGAATCGATTGAAATGCTTCTATTGAGATTGAATGAATGTTCATGTTAGAATCAACTTATGGGAATGATGATGATTCAAATAGCTTGGGTTGGTGAATTGGATTGATGCTTTCTCATCTGTTTTACTTTATTCCTTGATAATCTTGTTAATTTTTGCATTGTTCTTTAATTTTAGTTTGTGTTCTTGCATTTTTACTTTATGCATACCAACTGTTTGACAAAACCCCCTCTTATTATTACCAATGATTTGAAGCTAGAACCATATTGATCGTGTCTCTGAGTCGACCTAGGTTAGCTCTGTGCTATAGAATTAGCTTAGCAAAATTGTTTTGGTGCGTGTCGACAACGTGTTTATCAAAACTGGCGCCGTTGCCGGGGACACGGTTTATTGTGTGCTAGCTTTAATTCATTGTAATTAGTTCATAGAAGTAGTTTTAATTCTTGCATTTTTACGTTTTGTTGCACAACTATGTTTGTTACATGATTATGTGTTTGTGGTTGCTGCATTAGCTTTGTATTTACCCATAAACATAGGAAAACCCATAAAAACAGAGAAAAACACAGAAAAACAGAGCAGAACGCCCAGCTGGCGCTACCAGCGTCGCTCCCGTACTAGTCGCGCTAGTCGCGACAACGTGTTTATCAGTATTTCCTTTATGCGTAAGCCAATTTCTATTTTCAAGAGTAGGAAGCACCTTTATGTTGAGATTGGAACTTTTGTTGTGCCAATGGTTTTAATAATTGCTTTGCCAGCTTCTCAGATGAAAGAATGCTTGTGGGATTTGTGAGAAATAGTTTTCTTGTTCAGTGATATATTCTGTTTGATTTGAGGAATTTGTTTCTAATTTTTATTATATTGGCATGCACATTTCTTTCATTCTTCCTAATCTAGATAAGGGGTACCCACTGTACTCATGGAATTTGGTTTGTAATTCACCCAAATATTTTTTTAAATGAATTTGAAACATAAGAATTGATTACTAAATCAAATCAAATTCATATTTTACTGATTCTTAACAGACAGTGAATGTAATTTTCCTTGAAGAACATAGAATAAGCTTTAGGAGAAATAATTTGTCTTAAAATTTATTGTTTTTCTGTTCCTTGAAGAACATTCTATTTGCAAGAGAAAAAAGAAATTGAATTATAGAGAAGTGTGAAATTGTTCTCTTGTCTCTGCAACTTAAATCCAATGATGGATGTTAAATTTCTCCAATATGTCTCTAGTTTACTGCATTACTAGTCATAAAACTGTGGTAAAAAAAAGTTTGGCTTGGTGGGTGACACTATGATTGAAACTGAGCAAGCGGCTACCATATTGATTAAAGCAAAGACCACTCTTCCCTCGGGTTATATTTGGTTGCTTGGCTTTGTCCTTTTTTCCTTGTCCTCAGCCTAGACAATAATATGAGTAGCAGAAAATATTTGTTGAGTGATTCTCTGGTTCGAAAAGGAAATGGGGAAGGGTTTTTGGAGAGTTTCTTTGTTGCATTTGGGTTTGGATAACTCTGCAACTCGTTCACCATTTTCTGCATAATTTTTTTACATAGATGTATCTAAGTGTTTAGTTTATTTATTTGTTTGATGCAAGCTGAGTCTTCATATGAGATTTCTGTGTTGGATTGATGATTAAATCATAATAGAATTCTATGTTCTTGATTAAATCATAATAGAATTTTGTGTTCTTGACAAATGCATGATCCCAATAATGAAGAGGTAGCTTGGCTTGAGATAGAAGAGTGAGACCAGCTCACTACATGTCTGTGCTTGCATTCTACTACTCCATTTTGGTGATGAGTGTGAGGACATATAAGTTTGTGTTGAATACCACGTTCTGTCAAGAATTTTGTGAAAGGTCTAAACTCCCCACCCCAATCAGACTGAACAACCTTGATAGAAGTATTAAACTGATTTGCAACCATAGTTTTAAACTGTTTAAAAAAAGTGTCAGATTTATTCTTAAGCAAGTACATCCAAGTGAATCTAGTACTAGGCTACTAGCATCAACAAAAGTAACATGATACTTAAAACCAGAAGGAGATGAAGAAGGGGCAAGTCCCCAAAAGTCAGTAAAAACAAGATCAAAAGGTTTATCATGGACTGTATGAGAAAGAGAAGATGGAAGTCTATGAGACTTGCCAATACAACGGTGATTACGAAAATCTGTTGGTTCTTTATCATTGTTTAGAAACCTGTGAATTAACAAGACAGAATGATGAGTGAAACTCAAAAAACACATCATTATCCTTGCATTATGTGCTTGTTTTCTCTGCAGCATAGTGTTTTGAATAGTTTTGTGTAGTATCCTTTGTCTCATCAAGCCTCATGCGTAATTTGGTGATGTCTCTCACTGTTTTTGAATTCTTGGATTTTCTTTTCGTTTCTATCACACTTTGTTTATAGTTATGAGCCATTAGTTTTTCAATTTTATTCTTCGTGATTTGCACTTAGGGCCTTACAGGCAAGTTTGACAATGGATGTTGGTAGGATGTGGATGTTGGTACAATGTCTGCAAAGAATTTCACAAGCACACTTTTCAGCTTTTTGAATTTCATAAGCACAGTTCTGTGGCACCTTTTTCATTTTTTAAAGGAATAATTAAACGTGATTGTCTGCTGGAGTAATGGTTGACTGTGTAGGGTTTAGTTCTTAGTGTTTAAAAGTTTCCTTCTGTTTATTTTGTGATAGGAATTCTTTTTTGGTATCTCTTTTTTCTGAAATTCCTATAGTGGGTTGGTGTAGGAGGTTGTTCTATTCTCATGCACAATTGGAATTGCCAAATGAGTGATGCAAAAAATAACAAGGTAGCTAGCGAGGGAGTGCCCTCGATCGCAGAAGAAAATCAGCAGTTGGTTGATGCAAAATGTAGGAGGTTGTTCTATTCTAACTGTTAACTGGCCATGGCCTTGCCCCCATGATGAAATGCAGTCATGGGTAGAAGCCCCTCAGTGTGTTGTTGTTGCTGGTGTTTGAAATGTCATGTAAAATACACAATTTGTTCCTGGTGTTTTATTATAACATCTATTTGCTTGACAAGTGTTGATCTTGTGGTTGAGAATTACATTAGTGAATTTGGGCTTTCAATATATATAATAATATATAACATTAGTATGTTGTCTTTAGTTTTTGAATACAGGTGCATAATTTTTGAATATAGGTGTATTGGTAAAAGGATGCGTTTATAAAAAAAAAAAATCCAATGGGATACGAAGATGGTTTTTCCCAAAACCGTCTTCGTATCCTATTTTACAAAAAAAAAATAAACAAACTACCGGAAACAAAGACGGTTATTCCAAAAACTATCTTTCTATGTGCACATACAAAGACGGTTTTGGAAAAAATCGTCTTCGTATCCTATTTTACAAAAAAAAATAAATAAATAAACTAGAGGAAACAAAGACGGTTATTCCGAAAATCGTCTTCGTATCCTATTTTACAAAAAAATAAATAAAAAATAAACAAACTAGAGGATACAAAGATGGTTATTTCGAAAACCGTCTTTGGATGTGCACATACAAAGACGGTTTTGGAAAAAATCGTCTTCGTATCCTATTTTAAAAAAAAAATAAAAAATAAACAAACTAGAGGAAGCAAAGATGGTTTTCAGAATAATCGTCTTCGAATCCTATTTTACAAAAAAAAATAAACAAACTAGAGGAAATAAAGACGGTTTTTCCAAAAACCGTCTTTATATGTGCACATACAAAAACGGTTTTAGGAATAACCGTCTTCGTATCTTCTGTAAAAATAAAAAAAATAAACAAAACAGAGAAAACAAAGACGGTTTTGTATGTGTACATACAAAGACGGTTTTTGGGAAAACCGTCTTCGTATGTGGTGTTTAAAAAAAATAGGAGATACGAAGACGGTTTTTATAACCGTCGTCGAAGGTCTCAACATACAACGACACACGCAACAAAGACGGTTCTAGAACCGTCGTCGTATGTGGTTTAGAATCGTCGTTGTATGTGTCGCCTGTAGTAGTTATGTATATACGATAAATAAATAAATAAACAAAAAAATATGACAAGTATACTACACATAGTTTCTTGCTACTTTTGATAACAACTCTCAAATTTTCCAATGTCTCTTGATGGTATTCTAGATCACCCCATGAGAAGTCAAACCTTGCCATTAGCACATGGGAAGAAAAGAAGAATGAGGATGACAAAACATAAAACTCAGAAGCAGAATTTGTATTTTCCCCAAGGTGAAAAAAAAACTACCACAAACCACAATGCAATAGGTTTTTTGCATTTCTTTCCCCTTTTGGAAAATTACTTGGCCATCCAATTTGGTCAAGCACAATTGACTCTAATTGACTAAGCTATTCTAATTTTTGACACTATAGCAATAAAAAACTAAATAACCAAAAATTTCAAATCTTACTACCCTTTACTGAAAGAGGAGAAATAATGAAATCAATATATTAGTAAGATTACAATATGTAATGCATTAGGTTTCAAATAATGAAGAAATTAAACGATATTAGAAATTGTCAAGAGTAGAAGATTTACCAACTGATGAGCAACAATTATGAATCCGTGTGAAACTTTTAGATGTATTTGGCTTATATCATCTAAGGCCTAGAGTTCCTGAAACAAATCACCAGGGAAATATTAGTGAAACTAATAACAAATGACACAAACCATCAACACAAAAATATGTAATCAACACAAGCATTATAAGGTCCAAATCAAGTTCCAAACAACGGTCTTAAACAAGAAATACAAGGTCCAAATTAAGATAACTAAGTACATTACAATCCTAATAACTAAAAGAAACTAAAAAGTAGTGTTCATTTCTCTTCAATCATCATTCAACACCTAGTGTAAAGGTTGAGGAGGCTGAATAATTAACTTCCAATTCTGCCATTGAGGGAAGAAGTTATGCAACATGAAGAAAATAACGTTTTAGTCATCATTCATATATATATATATATATATATTAAGTACATTAAACAAACTTTTTACCTTCTTCAATTCTCTCAAACTCCAAAAATTCCTCATTTTCATTTGAAGGCAGTGGTGATGATGTTTTTTTGACCCAATCTTGTGTACAACCAAACACTTCCACCATTCGGGGAGTAAGAGAGAAATTATATGGATTTGAAACTCTTCTTATGCTACTAAAGGAATAATCAGAGGCCATAATAGAGACAGTTATAGAAAGTACATCTCTTGTCATGCTTGCAAGAGATGGGAATCAATCTGAGTTTAGCTTCCACCAACTCAAAACATCCAAATCCACTTGACTATCTCTAGCTTCATCCAGGTATTTATCTAATTCAGATTCACTAGATCCAGTTGATCCAAAAAATAATTGTTTATAGCCATAAGGATAATCTTTGGCCCCTTGACCAAATCGAGTCTCCTGTGAGCTAGCTTCAAACTCATTTCCACCACCAATATACTCTTCAAAAAGTTATCTTAAGCTAGATTTCACTTTTTTGTTCAACTTACATGTCACTTCACACCCTTCACCATCAAAACATTAAGCACTAAGCCAATTTGTGAATTTTAATGTGAATGTAGGAGGCAACACAAAAGCAATCATTAATAGCATGTTTATACTATCAATATTGCCCCAATACTTATGGTATTTCTTATTCATTATGTCAGTGATCACTTTCACACTTAGTCACATCCTTGGAAGTACACATTTGCTTGATTCTCAATCCAATACCAAAGGCCTCAAACATGTACATAGTGCTAGTAACATAAGTTGAACCAAAAATCCATAAAGTAGCACCATAGAAAATCTTCAAGAATGGCAAGATTGAACACACAAATTCCCAATCACTATAAGTAGGAGCCATCCCCATGAACTTTCAATCTCTCAATTCAAACTCTACAAATGCCTTTTGATGCTTTAATATAGCTTCCAACATCAAGTATGTGGAATTCCATTTGATTTTTACATCTAAGCGAACAAGACCCTTATATTTAATATTTTCATGCACAACACATTCCTTGAATGTAGCCATTCTAGAAGGGGATGATCTTGCGTATTTGACAACAAAATGAATATTAGAAATTACATCAGTATCCTCTTTGAAACCTTCTTGCACAATCAAATTAGTAATGTGTATGCAACAACACATGTGAAGATGATCTCCATTCAAAGCCACACGGTTCCAAGACATTAGTCACTTTCACAGATATTCGATTGCTTTTATATTTGACGTGACACTATCAATTGTCAATGAAAGAACACAGATTAGGCCCCAACTACTTAAGCAATCCTTAATCATCTTAGCCAAATTCTTCCCGTGTGACTTGAGACTTGACAAAAATTCATCACTTTCTGTTGCAACTTCTAGTTGTTGTCAATGAAATGTGCAGTTAGACTGATGTATGTCAAATTTTGCAATGAAGTCCATTTGTATGTAATGAGGCAAATCCTAAGACAGTGTTGGGAAATTTTTTTTCAACATCACTTTTTCAGTACTCCAAAGTTTAAGAACATCTTGTGCCAAGGTAGTGCATGGGATGACAACAAGAAAGGGTGCTACAATGCTCATAAATTCTCAGAAGACTTCATGCTCAACCATTAAAAAAAGAGCTCCAATGCCACAAACAGTTTGACTATTTCAATTTGGCATGCTTCTTAGTCAATCATGGTAAAAGTAGAAGAAATGGCCTTTGTGGAAGAATATGATTTTTTCTTCTTTCCCACATTGTTTGATTTCCTCATGCATCTTTCTAAATGAGAAAGCATAAAACTTGTACCATTATTATATCTAATCAAACTACCATAGTGTTTACAACTAGCTTGGGAGAAAGGGTTGGGATTTGGCAGTTTTTCAATGTGTCCATGCATTGGATAGATTTTTATTCCCTTCGAAGTAAGGAGGCAACATTTCTTCCGTTATGTCAAATGCCAATTGTCAATGTCATCTTGCTCATCCATCTTGTAGATATAGGACTTAAATCTTAGGATTTTGGTCTATGAAATCTTACAGTGCTAAACATGTTTCAATAGATGTGACATTTGAATCGATTATTTTTAGATCTAGTCATGTGTGTTCTTAATTTATTCACCACTACAAAAATGGGATTTTACAATGTTGAACTGAAGGTGGTTTTACAAAACCATCTTTGAAAAAAATATGGTGACCATTTTGTATATAATTGTAAATATTTTAAGACGATTTTCATAGAACTGCTGTTGAAAGTTAATTTCAATGTTGATTTCTTTAGAAATCATCTTTGAAAGCAAGATTTCAAAGACGGTTGTAAGAGACTTATCTTTAAATGTGCTTAAATATTTTACTTGGACGCTCTCACCCTCTACGAACCCCTCACTCTCGCACCCTCACTCTCATCAATCTCGTGCCCTCACTCTGAGAGCTCACTACGACGGCTCCCTCTCTCGTGCCCTCACTCTTAGAGCCCATAGTGACAGGGCTCTCTCATTATCCGTCGTCCTTCATTGCCATCTTTCGAAGACCTAAGCCAAATCACCAACGTTGACTCCTCCCGCGTCATGGACGGAACATAATTAGGGTTCATGTCTTTCCTAAGACCAATTCCTCTGCCCTTGTAGTCATTTAATTATAGCACCTTCCGAGCAATCTTTGGTAGTAAGTAACTTTATTTTGGTTGGGTAGGAAGTTGGTGCATTAAAAGTGCATGGTCTTTTACTCATTCTTTCATAAATGTATGTCACATCTTAATCTATACATCAATTCTTAAACTCTTAAGAGTTGAGACCTTCATCTGTCAAAACCTAGACTGGTTCGTACTTCCTTGGACATGTGGTATCAAAACTAAAGTGGAGATACTAATCTAGCTATTTCTGCTCGTGATTCCTTTGTTGCAGTAAGTTTAATCTAGTTATTTCACTGTATTAAATTGGGATAAGTCTGAATTAAGTAGTCTCCATTATTTTTTTTTGTGGAAGACCAAGTTTTATTAGTTTCTAATATCTTCAGTTTATTTAATTTATAGTAATAGTAAAAACCATGTCTGCATAGTGACAACATGACAAGTATTAAGAGATTTACAAAATATCTACATATTTATCTGATGTCTAAAATGGTTTTGAAGCTGCCATACCTGTATGGATAAGAATCCCACCACATCTCATGCACATATCTATCATTGATTGGTAAAAGTTAAACTAAATGGAAACCAGATGCTACATCCCAGTCAACTAGCAACTTAAGGTCAAGACACTCTCCAACACCCAGATCAGATTCCAACCTAATAGAAAACATTGGGATTACTATGCCAGCACCATGCCAAGGATTGTCTCATCCTTCCAGCTTTAGTGTTTACTATAAGACAATCGTTACTACCCTCGCACTTCTTGCACAACTTGTTTTTCTTTGTTAGAAAAGTAATATCTCAAGGACCCATGATAAACTTGCCTGCCTTGTTGCTTAGAATTGTTAGGTAATTGTGATTATCACCTTTCTGCATTTTGTAAATTTCTAAATTCAATTTATCGATATCTAGTGTCATTATATGGTACCTGTGTGAGGCTGCTGCGGGGAGTACTTCCACTTATTGGTAGTTGTACATAACCTTATCCTTGATCACAAGCACATAGGTTGTTTCTAGAAATCAATTGAATTCAAACCAGAAATAAATTAACTATTCTTTGAACTCTGAGTCTTTGAGTTCAGTTTTCAAATTAGAATCCCAAAAATTCAAGAGACCAAAAAACAATCTTATTATAGTTCATATTAGAATCAATAGCATTGAGTGAAATTTTAACCAGTGAAAAATCAAATTTTAACTTGTTGGACAGGACGAAGCAAGCTATTTGCTTTGTAACATATGAATATTATTTATCTTGGGACTCGTGTCATCAGGTTTTACATTATAGTTTTAAAACATATATGGGTTGCAATCACAAGAAATAGTTGGGTTCACATCTGAGTTGAGTTGCATTTATGCTATTTAGGCTAATGGATTTAGACTCTAATGCAAAGTTGTCTTGTCATATATTTTGAACTTTGGTCATTCCTAGCTGTCTAAGCTTTATAAATTGAAGTAGAATGCTGATTTATAATGTAAAATCATATTATTGATTAACTAGCAAATGCTAATTTTTAAATTTTAACTAAAACAAGAAAAATATACTGGTTGTCCTTTGATTCTTTTTTTTGTCAAAAATGTTGAACATAAACTAATTCATCTAAATTTATTATCTCTCTTTCTCTTTAAGGTGCTCATAAATTTTTTTTACACATCTAATCAACCTATTGTAGTGACACTTTTTATTTGTGGTGGTTTTTAGGCAAAGATACTAGATAGTAAAAAGTGCTTAGACGTTGTTGCTACATTGAAAAAAAGCAAAGCCTAAACAAGAAAATTTAGTTTCCTCATGTTTACTTACCTATCAACCCCTTTACAATGTAGGAAAAAATTGAAAAAAGCAAGCTTTGGGTCCTAATTGGTCATTCTCAAATTGTTTTGAGAATGTTTGCTTATAATTCCACACTCTACAATATCTTGTTCTCATTTCACTTCAACTATATTGCATATAAAGTTCCATAAAAAAATCACAATCACAAAATAGTATGTACTATGCAGTATAGTTCCCAATTGAAACAAAATCAAACACCTTTTTCCCTCACATACAGGAACAAAATGTATCTATAAGGATATATGGCAGAAAAATTCTTGCTTAATATCTAACCTGACATTCTCCCTTAAACTCAACATAGAATGCAATCAGTAAATCAACATGTCATTGACTAACTTACGAAAACAGGTTAGTGCCAACCAGCTAGGTTAATAGTTTAAATCATTCAAACAAAACTAGTTTAACAATCACTATCTATTCTCATACATTTCACTACCTAAAAGTCTTCAATTTTCTCAAGAACAATTACAGTTGTAAAATAATGTAATTACACACTTTTAATAAGTATGACTTCAAACAAATTGAAGTTAAAAAGGGTCTTTGAATAATGATGAAATTCCAGTAGACCAAAAAAAATTTGTTGTTTAAGCAAAAAAAATCTTTTAGATAAGCAAAACTCAAGAAATTCAAACTGAAGTTCAAGTTCTTCGATGCAAATGAAACCAAACGCGATCAATGCAAATCAAATTTAAAAGGGTATTTGAACAATAGAATGGGTCTTCGACACCATGACATTGACGGATGAGGGTTCGTGGTTAGACACCTTGACACCGACGGATGATGATCACCCAAGAGAGGGTCACACAAGAGAGAGCGAGAGAGGGTCACGTCACTTGCTGTTTTTGGAGAAATATGGTGGGCCAAGCCCAAACCGTTTTCAAAATAGGGTAGTGTTTTATTCTAACCTGATTTGGACACAAAATCGGGTTGAATCGGTTACAATCCGGTTTGGTCTGACCTGATTTTTTTGTACACCCCTAATTGAGAGACAACAAATAAGTATTCGAGTATAAGCTATGCAACTGCAAGATTGAATGTTATATTGCATTGTATCTCTAATTGATAAATAATGCTCCCTCCATCCCTTTTTATGAGACATTATTTTGAAATTTCTTTGTCTCTTTTTGTAAGATGTTTTTCTAATTGTCTCTTACATTATTTATTTTTTGACCAAAATATCCTTAATAATTCTAGTTCATAATTAATAAATGTTGTGAATTGTCTCTTTCTCTCTCTTATGAGGATTGGAGAATGAAAGAGTTTAGTTTTAAAATTAAAACTCTATTACTGTTATTATCTCTGAATGCATTAATTATTTAAGAATAATTTTGGAAAAACAATACAGTTATAGACAAATTTTATGCTAATTTCTTAAATTAACCAATTTTCTTATTAAACATAAATTAGTCAACAATGTCTTATAAAAAAAAGAATGAAGTATCATATACATAGTTTGAAATATGATATACTGTAATTTGACTAATCCACCACATTTCGGACTAAAACATGCAGTTTTTGTTGAGAAATTAAAATCAAAATTCACTACACAATTGCAAGGATTAAAAACTTGATTTAAACCTTTTGTAATGTATAATTACATTTCACATGGATTTAGTCTATTCATTTAATCGTTTCTATATAAAACCTCACAAAGTCGGGAAATTAATATATCATTTAATAACTACATAGATATATGATAAGGATAACCATCTTACACACAATAATGACAACTAAAAAAATGCTTTTAAATATTAGTACCTATCTACTTAAGGATGAAATTCAACGATGAGAATAGGATTTTTTTTTTTATATATACAAATACGACCATTTTTGTACTAACTCAATGTGCAAAACCAGTTGTATTTTACAGTGTCGGATTCTCTATATCCTTCAATATCGAATGGCATTTTAAGTGATATTTCAATGTGCAAAACCATTTGTCACTTTAAAATGACAAACTGTTTTAAATTTTTATTAAGAGTTAAAATCTATCTAATTATGCATGAAATTCAATGAGAATAAGATTTTTTTTATACATTACCATTCTTGTACCAACTCAATCAAGTAATTAGAGCATATTTAGTGATAGATTTCAAATTGAGATCTTAGATCACTTTTTGGTGAACTCTATAGTGTCACTTAAATTGAAAATCTCTCAAGATCTCTCCCATATTTTTTTTAGTGGTAGATCTCATTTTGAGATCTTAGGGAGAGAGAGATGAAAAAAAATTATTCTTCTTTGAACAATCTTTAGGGTTTTATAAAAGAATCTATTCTTCATGCTGAACATCTGTCCATCTCCTTTATTAGAAGATCTAGTAAAAACTAGATCTTAAACTCAAAATCATTACTCAAGATCTGACATTAAAAATGTTCTTAACTCATGCATGCATAACCTAAATTTTACAACTTTTATTACCACAGTTCCAGATTCTCCTCTATTTTCATTTAAGGAAAGATATTAATTTAATGTGCATTTCAATGAGCAAAATCCAGTTGTCACTTACATACAAAAATAATACCATCAACAAAAGGCTTACAGTAAAATAAAACCACTCATACCAAATTGGTCTATATAAAGAGATTGCTGGTGGCAGTAGAAACCACAAACAACTAAGCAAATCTTCAATTCTCTCAATTTTCTTTTTGTTTTTCCCTCTTTTTCTTTTCTGGTCATCATCATGCCCAGAACAAAGGTGAAAATCGCATTCATAACCAACGATGCTGCAAGGAGGGCAGCATACAGGAAAAGGAAGAAGGGAATTCTGAAGAAGATGGAGGAACTCAGCACCCTTTGTGGAATTGAAGCATGTGCTATAGCTTATAGCCCCTATGATCCCAAGCCAGTGATTTGGCCATCCGAATCGGGTGTCCATCATGTGCTGGAAAAATTCAGGACCATGTCTGAATGGGAGAAGAGCAAGAAGATGGCGAACCAGGAGAGCTTCCTAGGGCATATGATCGCAAAGCACAAGGAGCAGCTGAAGAAACTCGTGAAGGAAAACAAGGAGAAGGAGATGACCGTGTTCATGCATCAATGCCTTGATGAAGGGAGGGTTCTGCCAGATAACAACATGACTGCGGACGATTTGAACGATCTTTGGTTGATCGTCGAACAGAACCTGAAGGATGTTAGTAGAAGGTTGGAAACGCTGAATGTTACGGAGAAGACACCACCACACCAACTACCCCCCCAGATCCAATCATCACCAGTGTTGGATATGAGTGCTAACCATAATCAAAGGCAGAAGAAGTTTATGGATTTGCTTAATGGTAATGAGGATGAGACAACAACAGTGCCTCCATTTGGATCAGATGCTAATGTCCAACTCCAAATTGGGTTTTGGCCTAACCTGTTGCCTTGAAAAAATTAAGCATGCGTGTGCTTGCTAGTCCTTTGGGAATCATGTTTCAGTTCAATTTCTCTATGCTTTGATTTTTAATTTTAATTACTGTCCTAGCTTGTGTGTCAATGTGAAGACACAATAGTAAGTAGTCATTTAATTACTGTCTGGCTAGTCTTTACATTTTATTTTCGTGCCTGCAAATACATGTTGATTTGGTTTAACATGTTTATCCTGCTTTCAGGACTTGGTTGTTCATTTAATCATTATGGTTTCATTAAGAATGTTTCGCTTGCAAAATGTACTTGTTATATATTTTGTTTTAAAAATCGAATATTATTAAACTGGGCACGAAGTATAGTCCATCAAAATGAATTCCATTAAACAAAGACTAAGTATAAGCAATCCAGGACCAAGTCTCTCTACTTGTTAGCTGAATAAATTTAGTCTTTTTGTATGTAGTTAATTACCTCATGTCTGTGGTAGCCATATCCCAAGTCGTTTCTTTCATTGCGTATAACTCTAATGCAAATAGTTTACGAGTCATCAACTTCATAGATAATAACAAGTTTTTGTTTAATTAAATCGAAGTCGCAGTTCTGATTACATTGCAGTTATATCAAAATTAAAATAAAACAGTTCCCAGAAATAATATATGAAGCTAATGCAATACGAATATTTACAGAGTTATGATATTGTGGTAAGATTTTAATTGCTGACCATAGTTTAGAACCTTCAAAATATACAAGAGATTATATATATACGCGCTGCCGTTTGAGACTAATCTGCACGCTATGTTCACTGTAATAGGCCTTTGTTATTTTCTTTAATTTATCTATTATCTATTAATTATATTATATAAAATGAAAGTTTTACCACATGGGCTAATATCAGGCATCCCCTTATTCATTCTCTTAAAATTAAATACAATCAATTTAAATTAATATAATAATTAAATTCATGTTAATTAATTAATAGGTTCATGTTAATAAATTAATTAATTTTTTGGTTTAGAATTTAGATTATAGGTATTTTTCTTTGGAAAGACAATTATGTTCGAATCGGATAGGATTAATGTGGACACAAACTATTTTTGGTGTGGTTTATGCGACTAATCTGCACACAATGTTCACTATAGTAGACCTTTGTCATTTTTTTTTAAATTATCTATTATATTATATAAAAGAAGGTTTTACCACATGGAATGTCATGCATCCCCTTATTCATTCTCTTAAAATTAAATGCAATCAATTAACATTAATATAATAAATTCATGTTAATTATTTAATTAATAGATTCATGTTAATAAATTTTGATGGTTTAGACCACAAGTATCATTCAGTGTAAGCAATTCTATTCGAGTCAGGTCGAACCATTATAGGCAGCAAAGTTTTTTCTCCAAGTATTTAATACAATTGCATACTTTAGAATTAAATTTGAGACTTCTAGTTAAAATGGAACAATCCCATACCAGTTGATCCACATTCTTAGTGATAATAATTTAATATAATTAATTAATAATTACTTAATTATTATCAAATATCAATATATAACTTTGTTTGGTCAATTTCTATTTTACGAATTGATATACTTTATGTGGTTGTTTTCATAAAATAAGGTTTTATTTATGTGCCTTTTCCTTAAAATATTTTTACAAGAATAATTAAATTTTGTTTTTTTTAAAAGTGATTGTTTACAAAAAGTAAGATTTTATATATGGTTAACAATGTTTTCGGTTGCTGAATTTTGTTGGATTTTCACTTTTAGTACTTAAACTTAAAATTGACAAATCTTGGTTCTTGATCTTTTCTCTGTTAATGTTTTTAGTCTCTGTCATTTGTTATCCCATTCAACAATGACGAGACGACCAATAAAAATGCCATGTGTCATACTTTTTAAATAATATAATGGATTTATTTTCTGGCAGCTAAAACCCCCAGAAAATGTTTGGCTAGGTTTCTGAAAGGCATGTTTCTTTGCCCTCAGCTTCTCCCACAAAACTTTCTAGAATCAGTGATAGAGAACACAATGAAACTACGCGAGTTGGATTTTCGAGAGCTGAGGAGGACTAATTGAGAAAGAACCTCGAGAGAGAGCGGAAAGCCTCGTCAAGCTTGTCGGCGGCAAGGGCGACGCATCCCACAGTGTAGGCTTTGTCGATCATGCGCTTGCTGATCTATGGAGATGTCAGATTTGATCTGCGCCTCCACCAAAACGATGCCATCTCCCTTGTTTTTGTTGGAGATATGATATTAGTCATACAAGATATTCTTCTATTTATTTGTTAGTTATAGATATGTATCAGATTCATAGGATATTGTTAGTTTGTTTATATTTACTAGTTTGTTTATAACAGCAAGTTGTTATCGACAATAAGCTGCTATCAGATGTACATATTTATTCTTGCCTATTTAAAGGCATTCATGTGAATATTCAAGGCAACCTTTTGGTGCCAGATTTTATCTTGGTATCAGAGCATTCCTAAATACTTCTACAGCATACAATTTCTAAAGAAGAGTGTGAAAGATAGCCTAAAAGAAAATGACCAATGAAGGAAGCAGCAAATCAAAGCTGTCGGACCCTGCTTCACCATTATATCTTGGAAGTTTAGATAGCCCAGGGATCCTGCTGACAACGATGATGCTGCAAGGAGAAATCGACTATGAGAATTGGGCAAAGCTCATGAAAAACACACTCAAAGCGAAAAACAAAATTGGATTCATAATTGGATCCATGAAGAGGCCAAAAAAGAAGAGTACAGATGAATGGCATGCATGGGAGATGTGTAACTCAATGATCAATGGGTGGATACACAACACCATTGATCACAGTTTGCAACTATTCATCAAATGTTTTGATAAGGTAAAAGACTTTTGGGATGATTTGAAGGAAAGATACACTGTGCAAAATTTTCTGCGTCAATATCAACTGAAAGCAGGCCTAGCCAACATGAGACAACAAGGAAGCAGCGTTGCAAAGTACTACACAAAGCTAAGAGGAGTTTGGGACGAACTCGAGGGAAGCAAGTCTTGTAAGTCCTACGTTTGTGGTGATAATTGTGCTTATGCAAAGGAAGTTGAAGAGGAAAGAGAGCATGATCGTGTCTATCAATTCCTTATGAGGTTAGACGAAGCCACATTTGGAAATTTACGCTCACAAATCCTAAACAATTCACCACTCCAAACTGTTAACAAAGTGTATGCCATTATGACACAAGAAGAGACACATTGCACTATTGCTCGTAATCAGGAGGAACGAAGTGGTGCAATAGGGTATGCAGCTCGAACTCAGCCAAATAGAGGAATAGAGATTACAATGCAGCGTATGGAACCTGAAAAACAAACGGAGAGAGTACTTTGCCTTCATTGTGTGAAGGCCAATCATGACCCTTCAAGGTGCTGGAAAATAATCGGATATACTCCTACTCGTGGTGGATTTCGAGGACGTGGTAGAGGATGATCCGGAGGAAGGTACACACATGAGCAAGCACATGCTATGCAGATTTCAGAAGCTCCACCATAGGCAAAAACCTTTGCTGTCCTAACCCCTGAGGTGGTGAACAAGCTCATGACATTGGTGGATCAACCTCAAACCAATGACAAATTATCTGGTAAGATTGTTCAACTTCAATGGCTTATTGATAGTGGAGCCTCACAACATATGACAGGGACAATGGATCTATTGAGTGATATTGAGAATATCAAGTCTCTAACAATGGGGTTGCCTAATGGTTCCATAACACATGGAGAAAAGCAAGGGACAATGATTCTTAACAAAAATATTAAACTGACTAATTTCTTGTTTGTGCCACACTTACGATGCAATCTGATTTCAGTATCTCAATAACTACGACATAGTGACGACAAATTGATATTTACTAATGGAAAACGTGCTTTGCAGGACCAAGTATCAATGAGGGAGACTGGATTGGGTGATCTTAATGCAGGTGCTTATGTGTTTCAATCCAAAAGTGCTTCAGTTTTTGTTGTTCGTGTTCATCAATCTACAGAATTGTGGCATAAAAGATTGTGCCACCCATCTTATGAAGTTGTGTCTTTGCTTCTGTTAATTTCAAAATTTTCAGCAAAAATTGCATCCAATAAGGCTTGTGATATATGTTGTCGTGCCAAGCACTACTACAATAAACACATTTAAAGACACGCTATCAAAGACGATTGGAGCATAATCGTCTTAGTTAGTGAGGCGGTGGCAATTTCATAAATAATTTGTTATTTACGAAGATGGTTATAGAACAACCGTCTTAGATAGTGTAAAACAAAGACGAGTTGAAGTGAGAACCGTCTTTGTTTCCTGTTATTCAAAGACGGTTGGTCGAAACCGTCTTTGAATTAAAAATTCCCCTAAATAGGCTTTTCCTTCTCAATCATTTGTTTTTTCCTGACCTAATTTCTCTACCTCATGCACCCTCCCTCTCACGACCTAATTTCGTGACTCCCTCTTCTTCTCCGTCGTGGGCTCCCACATTGTGGTGGCCGACGCTACTCCTTCTTGAGGTGTTGGTCTCTTCACGTGAATAGGGTTAGCTTGTGAAGCACTTGTTTTAGTTGCTCTTGGCTCGACAAAGACGCCCTCTCTTGCGGCACGGAGCTCTGCAAAAGGGATACCCACTACCAGGTAACCCCCCTTTCACAATTTTCTTTACCATTATTTATTGGGTTTTTCTTTGATTTTTGTTTGGAGTAACCCAACTAGTAAAAGTTGGATTTTTTGAACTGTGGTTGAGTTGAATTTATATTTCATGGGACCCGAAAAGGCTTAACTGAGATTGGTTTGTCTATTGACGTGTTTTAGACACATTGAGTATTGCATGCACAGAGTAAATTTGTTGCGCCATTTTGGGGTTAAGCCTATTCTAGTGTTTGATGGAGGGCTTTTGCCAATAGAGTGAACAAGAGAACAAGCTTGGCAGGTACTCTCTTTTTCTTCACAACATTGTATTTTGTTTGTGTTAATTGGATATTTTTAAGGTTTTTTTTTGTCACTAAAAATAAAAAACTATTTTTTGTTGATTTGAGCGACACCTTAATTGTTAATGGGATGCTTTCATGTATGTTATGTTGAGCAATGTCATACTTAAGCTATGAAGTTCTCTTACTTAATGGACTAGTCTTTTGGATTGGATTCTCCATTTGTGTTGTCATAAAAATTAGTGCTTTTGTTGAGAGTTGAACTATGGAAAAGGCTACTTATAGGTTACATTAAGGTGTAATGTACCAAATACTGATAGGTGAGGGAAAGGGGCTACTATCTGGCAGGGTTTGTGTCAATGGGGTGAAGCCTCTGTAAATATCAGTTCTTAAAGGAGGTGGCAATGTTACGAGTCTTACATTTACTAGAATAAGAAGCTTAATGTGGTACTTAAGCTATACGACTATCCCACCCAATAGCCTAGTCTTCTGAGTTTAGCTCTCCTTCTGTGCTAAAGTCATAACAGTTTTTTGTTTTTGTTTGATCAATGTGTGTCTATTTTGTCTTTAATTCCTAAATCCTAATTGTTTCTATGCATCATACATAAGTTTCCCGCCTTTATGACTTATGAGGAAATGAGCTGAATATATCTTCTTTCATTTTACTTTAGGAGCTAAATGTCCTAGTGTGTGTGTGTGTGTGTATTGGTTGAAAATTTGCTTTTTTTCACACTATTTTAATTAATTTCAAAATATTTATGATCAACCACTTAGGAGCTGAGCATAATGGGATTGTAGAATCCATGCGTCAACTTTGTTAGTGGGAATAAGGCTTGATAGGCAATAATGAAACATAAATGTCATCAAAATGAGTATTCCACAATACATGGGCATTTAGGATGGATGAGAATAATACCATTAGGCATTTAAAGTAACATAGTAAGATGTGGAATTGAAGATGATGTGTCTTAAATGAGGGGTAGAGGGAGACCAATAAAAGCATGGTGAGAGGCTCTTCATAAGGATTTAGCATACATAGGGATTCATGAATTGTATCCTACCTTGATAGATTCATTGAGTCTTGACTCAATAGACTATGGTAAGTCTTGTAATTTGCATTCTTTAATGCCATTATTTGATGGGTCATTCGTTGACATGTTCAACCATGCGGATAAGACCAATGAAATTGGCAATAAGGAAAGGATTGCCGCGTGATATGCTTCATGAATTGTAAGAATCAAAATGTTTATCTCTCTATTGCTTGGAGTTTAGTGTGTGAATGTGTGACGGTGGTTTAGTTTACATGTGTTATTATTTCATATATCATTGTCTTCAGGATATGCAATATCAATGGGGTCTACACTACTCTACAACAAAACACTTTCATTATGTGCAAAGGGATGTAGGGGACTGGGAACAAGCCTGTGACTGCAATAGTACTGCATGATTGCATGCATAGATAAGTCCAATAGGTTCATAACCATATGTGTGAAGTGTGATCCACAGATGTAACAATGCATGTTACCAGTCCAAATCACAAAGGCATCAGGTTTGTAATATAATACATGTCTAAACATGTTACAGAACATACCAAGATAAAATAAAAACCTTGTTGAAAACAATGCTAATTAAGATGGTGAAGTCAACAAACAAGTGAATTAGCTGATCTTGAATCAGAATTGTATGTCAGCAGGTTCTTCAGCATTTGGTTTCAAGGAATATTTTTTAGCTCTCTTTTGTGTCTTAACACTATGCCACGTGATAAATTGGCATTTGCTTAATTGGAATCTCTTTTTCATTTTCTCTAGAGCTCCACTGAATTGAATTAATTAATGAAAAACCACAACACTCTTAAACAGAAATCGTTGCCACCTTGGAGTCATCGGTAGCAGTTCTTACAGAATGAAGTTCATACATAGGGATTCATGAATTGTATACTACCTTGATAGATTCATTGAGTCTTGATTATTATTGTAGTTGTTCAATTACCTTGGATCAATTTAACCCTGTTAAGGTTTTTTCAATATGATCCATTGGGGAACAGTATTAATTTGAACTTCTACTTGTCATTATTAAGTTTTATCATTAGAGCTCACTAATTTTATTTTAGAATACCTTGCTTCACAATGATTTCGTACTCATCAATTCAATTTATTTGGGATATCTTTGGGTTAGTGTGCTTGCTTTTGAGACTGAAGGCTTGGTATGAAATTTGTAAGCCTTTTGTATTCTTTTGATTCATGTAATTTGTTAACGAACCTGCTGACACTACTACAAAAGGCTGATTTTAAGACGGTAATTCTAAGTCGGTTGTATCTAAACCATCTTTGAATCGCAGTCGGTGGCAATTTCATCTTTATACAACCACCTTCTCACTTTTTATGCTATTTTTATATTGCCAACTTTTCTTTGTTTGACATTTGTTGACCAACAGTTTTGTTATTGCATAACTGAATGAGTATAAACATATTGACTATGTCTGTATATTGATTGCTATTTATTTGAGAATTGAATCTTCAAATTTTATGACTTGTGATGCCTTTTGTATCTTATATTGTTGATAAAAGTTCGTGGCTTTTGTGTCAAATTTATTTATTTTGTTTTTGGTGTTCATACAACTGAAGCTTCCTCCATGCTTAACTTTATCATGTTTAACTTGATATTTTGTTTACGGTGGGTGCTTTGGTTCACTTGAGAGTTCAGAGTTGACAACTTGATAAGCCTTTTGAATATCAAGTATTTTTTGAGAAATTCACATCCTACATTTTTTCTGTTGTCAAGGCTTTTGCTATTGTCAAAATAGATCTGCTATATTATTAGAAGTATAGTGATGCATTGCAACTATTTTCTGTGATCTTATTGCATTCGATAGTGATAGAATGATGGACCATTTTGGAAATTATAATTTGGTCAGCTTCAATCTCCCAAAAGCTTTATGTCTTACATATATAGTTCATTTTCAAAAGATATATGGCAATATTCAAATTATGTTATAATTTTGAATACAATAAACTTTGGGCATTTGTAGTAATTAGACAATTGTGGTCAACATCGTAGTCATATCATTACAATGCAACTAAATGAACGACACAACAGAGTTGTTTGAACTATGTCTTTCAAGTCCTTTGTTTGAACTATGACTTGAAAATATAGAGAGTTTTCCCATTTATCTCTCAGCTTTACAAGAAAAAAGAGTAATTAAGTGTGACATATTCACAAAAAAAATTCGAATTAGTGATTAAGAAATATAAATATATGTTCATGGGTGAACGACGGGCTGGATTCACCAAGAGCCAAGTACTAATATTTTGAGGTAGAGGAGTTGTTTTTATACCACTATATATAGTCAAGGACTCAAGGTCAAGTTATACCACTTTCAACTGCAAAACAGAAACTAAATATTTATAAGATTGGTAACAGAGTTGTCATCAGCAAATTCAGATGCCTAGGTTAATTTAGTTACGTTGAAAAGATAGTTACACATTCACATTTGTATTGTCTGGTGCCACAGGTCTTGGAATGTGCCTTCCAATCTGACTGCACAACATAAGGCTTTGAGCACTTCTCGCACTCCTACTTCTTCTCACCGTGCTTTCTGCAAAATTGTTTCTTTATTCCAATTAAGTCTCCAAGAGCCCTTGAAGGGTCTTGGTGGAGACAACTCTTCTCAGGTCACACATAAACCCTTTATTTTGCTTCCTTCCCCACTCTCTGCTTAAGCTTCCATGGAAGCTTGTGTCCACGTCTATGTTATGCATATACAGGGTAATGCAGTACGATTTGTTTACTTTAAGACATTGTAAGACTTTCCTTATAAGTACCCACTCTTATAAGATTGTAATAGGAATTGGATCAGAGGTGAATTGAAATGAATCTTTATTAGAAATGGAATTGAAATTCCTGCTGCATACAATGTGATCTTCGAGGGAATGACAACCTCCTAGCACTCACTTTTTCTCTATCTCTTCCTCACCCACTCACTTCTATTTATACATTCTTGAGTTAGTTAATTATAACTAACTCCTTTTTACTTATTCTAATAGCTATAATAGACTTATTACTATTTAAACCTCCTAGAATAAATCTGACCCCATCTACTACCTCTATCAGATTGCCTTCACTTTGAAGCTGGACCTTGTCCTCAAGGTCCAAATAGCTATAACAGACTTATTTGTAGTAATTGTACAACTTTGCACTTATGTGGTGTCACCTATATAAGTTATTTATCATGGAGTTAATTTTCCCCATCTTTTGTTCTCCCTTGTGTGTAAAAGTGTAAATCTACAAGAATTTTGGTATTAGATCCTTTACTTGGACTGAATTCAAATATAGAGATTGTTGGTTTGTCACATGTGGCTAAAGTTGCAGTAACTTATAAAAATACTTTTATATTGGTGTTAAATTTGGAATCATATTAACATATTGGTTTGACACATGTTTGGACTGTGTTTCTTTTGTAATAATGATTTTTTAATTTTGAACAACATAACATATTTAGCAAAACGAGATTGTAATACAATTTTCAAATGTTAAAACATAAAAGAAAGCATTTTAAGAATTAAAAAATTAAAAAAAATAACAACACAATAAAACATTCAATCTAAGACGTTTTATAAGAAAAAAATTGTATTTAGAATACAAAATTCTAAGACGGTTTCTACGCGTAAATTGTCTTTGAAGCCATTAAAAAAATAAACAAACAAAGACGGTTGTTGTTGTAACTGTCTTTGAAGCCATTAAAAAAATAAACAAACAAAGACGGTTGTTGTTGTAACTGTCTTAGAAAGTACGTCAAAAAAAAATTTACAAAAGAATCTAAGACGGTTGTGTACTGAAACCATCTTAGAATGGTACCTACTAAGACAGTTGCAACTGACAACCGTCTTAAAAAGTACTTAAAAAAATAGAGTCTAAGACGGTTATGTACTGAAATCGTCTTAGAATGGTTACATTCTAAGACGGTTATGTGCTGAAACCATCTTAGAAAGTACTTAAAAAAATATTTAAAAAGAATCTAAGACGGTTATGGGCTGTAACCGTCTTAGAAAACACTTAAAAAAAAAACAGAATCTAAGATGGTTGCAGTACATAACCGTCTTAGAAAGTACTTCAAAAAAAAAAAATAGAATCTAAGATGGTTTTACAACCATCTTCGTATGTCCAACTTTCAACGTTGCTCGATACAAAGATGGTTCCATAACCGTCTTTGAAGGGGTCAAACAACAGTCTTAAAAGGTTGTTTATGTAGTAGTAAAGAAAACTAGGATCATGTTTCATTTGACAAATAATCGAAGTAAAACATGTTTTGATTTGATCCATTGTGACACTTGAGGACCCTATTGTTCCTCTTCTTCTTCTGGTGCACATTACTCTCTAACAATTGTTGATGATTTTAGTAGATTTGTGTGGGTATATTTGTTAGCTGAAAAAAGAGAAACATGTGATTGAATGCAAAAATTCTTAGCTATGATACAAAACCAGTTTGGGAAAATGGTAAAAGTAATAAGGTCTGATAATGGAACTAAATTCAAATCAAATAATTTGCTGGAATTGTATGAGAATCGAATAATACATCAGACGTCTTGTGTTTATACGCCTGAACAGAATGGTCGCGTGGAAAGAAAACATAGGCAAATCTTAAACGTGTCTAGGGCGTTGTTATTTCAAGCAGGATTACCTATTGAGTTTTGGGAAGAAAGTGTGCTTGTAGGAGTTCATTTAATTAATAAAACTCCATAAAAAATTCTTGATGGTCGTACTCCTCATGAGCTGCTATATGGAGTTGCCCCAAGCTATGGCCATTTGAGAATTTTTGGTTGTTTATCCTTTGTCAATGTGAGACCCAGACCCAATGACAAATTTGTTTCTCGTTCTCATTGATGCATGTTTATAGGATATCCAGTTTCTCAAAAGGGTTGGCGTGTTTATGACCTAGAAACCAAAGAACATTTTGTATGCAGGGATGTAAAGTTCCATGAAGATACTTTTCCTCTGTTGACAACACCAATTAGTGAACCATGTCTTCCTACTTTGCCATCTTTACCTGTGATAATAGATGTAAATGATCACACCCCTATAGCAGAAAATGTTGAAGACGTTTGGCTATTGCAAGAGGCTCCAACACATGTACTAGATGAATTAATAGAGGGAGTAACCGTGGAAATACTACAATCTAGGAGTGATGCTGAGATTGGGGAAGACTTGTAGTATCACATGATGACAGACCAAGAGCATCCCAAGACCGCCAGCAGTGTCCACGAAGACCACTTGTGTATCTCAAAGATTATGAATTTAATGCAGTTGAAACACATAAACTCTCTGCCCAGTTGGTCTCTCCTCCGATGCTAGGTTGGGTATCAAATATCCATTACATGATTATCTTAGCATGTCTAATTTTTCTTCCCATCATCGTGCATTTGTAGCTGCTATTGATGTAGGCGACGAACCCAAACACTTCAGGGAAGCTATGACAAACTCACGATGGGTTGATGCAATGAGAAAAGAAATCAAGCACTGAAGGATAATGACACTCGAACAATAACAACTTTACCTTCATGAAAACTAGCTTTACCTAGTAAATGGGTGTTCAAGATTAAATATCACTCTGATGGAACCATCAAACGATACAATACAAGGCACGACTAGTGATTGTTGAAAATCATCAAGTGGCTGGGAAAGATTTTGGTGAAACCTATGCACCTGTAGCGAAAATGACAAGCGTTAGAACACTGTTGGTAGTCGCAACAGCAAAGCAATGGGAGCTACATCAACTTGATGTTCATAATGCATTTTTGAATGCAGATCTTGATGAGGAAGTGTACATGAAGTTTCCCCCAAGATTTAGCAATGGATTGAAACATCAGGTTTGCAGGTTACACAAATCATTATACAATTTGAGACAATCACCTAGAAACTGGTTCTCTAAGTTGAGCTCTTCACTAACAGCGTACGGTTTTCAACAATCTCGAGTAGATTACACTCTTTTCACATTGCAAAAAGGCGATGTTTTTCTTGTTCTTTTAATCTATGTGGATGACATAGTCTTGGGAGGAAATAATACACAAGCATGTAAACAAGTAAAGAAGTATTTGAATCAATGTTTTAAGATCAAAGATTTAGGAAGTTTGAAATACTTCCTCAGAATTGAAATCCCTCGAAGCAAAGAAGGAATTTTTTTATGCCAACAGAAATACGCCTTTGATATTTTGCAAGAATCTGGTGTGAGTGGCAGCAAACCAGCCAACTCCCCCATTGAACAAAATCATTGACTTAGACTTGCAGAAGGACCAAACTTTGAGAATCCTAAACGTTATCAATGATTGATTGGCAATCTCTACCTTAATATCATACAACCATATTTAAGCGATGCTGTTCATGTCCTTTCTCAATTTATGCAACAACCAAAGCAGATTCACTATGATGCAGTTATGAGAGTCCTTCAATATGTCAAATGTAATCCTAGCCAAGGCCTCCTCATGAAATCCGATTGTGACTTGAAGGTCCACGCATATTGTGATTCTGACTAGGCCTCATGTCCCCTCACACGCAGGTCTGTCACAGGATACTTTGTCATGATATACACTTCACCAATATCATGGAGAACTAAGAAACAAGTGACGATAGCTCGTTCTTCTGCTGAAGCTGAGCATAGAGCCATGGTAGCTGCTACAGCTGAGCTAGTTTGGTTGAAGGGATTTCTTGCTTCTCTCGGTGTGCTCCACAACAACCCTATAGTGTTGTTTTGTGACGATAAAGCAGCCATCCACATAGTTGCGAATCCAATGTTCCACGAGCGCACTAAACATATGGAGCTCAACTGTCATTTCGTTCGCGAGTAAATCCAAGCCAATACCATTACCACATCATTTGTCCGATCACATTTCTAGCTGGTTGACATCTTCACGAAAGCTTCAGGACAATCCATGTTTCTTACATTTCTTCCCAAGTTGGGCATTTTATTCTTACACTACTACAAACAGGGCCTTCTACGTCGGTTATTTAGGTCTTTTTACATCGGTTCCGCAACTGTCGTCTTTGTGGGTGTCGTTGAAAAAGTAACGTTTTTTACGTCGGTTGTCAACCGTCTTAAAAAGTGACATTCTAAGACGGTTGTTTGGCAAAAACCGTCTTAGAATGCTACTTTATAAGACGGTTGTTACCAAAAATCGTCTTAGAATGCCACTTTCTAAGACGGTTATTAACAAAGAACCATCTTAGAATGTAGCTTTCTAAGACGGTTGTAGTTAAACAACCGTCTTAGAATGAGATTTTCTAAGACGGTTCGTACACTACAACTGTCTTAGAAAATCCAATTCTAAGACGGTTTTTACATTACAATCGTCTTAGAAAGTTCTATTCTAAGACGGTTCCTACACTACAACCGTCTTAGAAAGTTCTTTTCTAAGACGGTTATTACGTAAGAACTGTCTTAAAATGTAGCTTTCTAAGATGGTTGGTTAAGAACCGACGTAGTTTCGTTTTTTTAATATTTATTTTTCAATTTTTTTGCACGTACATAATAATAACCGCAGTGATATGATCAATCTTAATAGACCATACAAAGTATATAAAAATAAATATCATTTCATTAACAAGATTAATCTCAAAGTTTCACTAACAATATACATAGGATAAAATATAACATCTAGAACATTTTGTGATGCTAATTACAATTGTAAAAAAAATGTTTACAAAACAAGGTATGTACTACCATATCCCGTACAATATACAAGGTATGATGATATTGTAACTGCTATTGTTTAATTGAATAACAAATGTATAATGGTTTTGTAACCTCTTTGGTAGAGTCAGCAACATATCCAATCAACCACTCCACTAAGTTTGCCTGTATTTGAGAGATGGCCATTGTGAGAGTGAATAAGGGAAAATAACTCAGTTAAAATATGCAAGCAATTTGAAGCAAAATAAAATCCAGAAACTATTAAAAGATACTAAACATGTATTTAAAATTCGCAAACTCTACATAAAATCTTAATTACAATAAACAAGCCTTATCTCATTAAATGTGGTTGGCTAAATAGATCAAATGATCTTATTGAGCTTTACTAAAATCATTTTATATATGGAAAAAAATATTGGACTTGTGTGGCTAGTTTTTTAATATCAAAATCCAATTGAATGTACAGATAAAAAAAAAATATAGGGCCCATTTGATTACCAGTTTTCAAAACATTTTTAAACTCTCAAAAGCAAGAAGTAAACGTTCTGTTCTCAGTTTTTATAATCAAGGAAGCAGAATAGGTTATTTTAAAAAATGTAAAATACAAGATTATATCAAACAATAAGACTACTACAAGACACATTCTAAAGCACAAAGTAACAAAAATGATGCATTTCAATTCAAATAATATAATTATACTAGTTATAACTAATATTATGTAGCTAGATGAATTGGTAAATAAGTAATTAGTCAAATAATTTTTATTTAGTTTATTAGATTAGATCAAGCAGTAAATAAGATTTAGGGATTTTAAATATCTTAATTAGTTAAGTGTACAATCTGGATAAACCTAGGTTTATTAGGGAATTTTCGCTCCATAACTAAAAGGAAGAAGTTCTGGGATTCTTTTATATACTTATAAAAATACTAAGCAAACCTGAGACTCCTTGATAAAATTATGTCCTTTTGCAAGCGTAGGACCAATTTCTTCAATTATGTTAGTGGCAAGCAAAGCTAGAACAACAAAGCCATAATATAAAACACTAACAAAGTAATAATACCAGCTGGTATGTTTATTCTCTAAATTAATCCAAAAATTTATGTGGCTCCCTCTTACAGATCTTTCAATATTTATATGGACTCTTTTGAATTTTATTTAAATATATATTTTTTTATATATTTTAAAAATAAAGAGAAAAAAACACAAGCATAACCGTGATAGAACACTAGTCACAAGTTGTTCCAAAGCAGCAGACTTAGAGAAAGTATAAGAAGGTCATGGTAGATACTTACTTTCAACAGGAGGTTCATGCATTTTGGAATTTCAAGAAAATACCCAATAATATGTATAAGAAGGTTAGAATAGATACTTACTTTCAACAGGAGGCCTCCCGTAGCTATGGTTCAAAGCTTCGACAAAAGAAGTGGTTTTTTGGTCTTGCATCACTTCAAGGAACAAAGAAAGTATATGTCACCGTAGCTATGGTAATCAAAGAATTGTTTTACATGCTCCTTGTTAAAAAGCAAATAAGAATTGAAGGTAGCAATCATGTCACCAGAATCAAGAAAACAAATGACACTAGAATTACACAAGAAAATAACTTATACTGAAAGGAATTACACTAGAATTACTTAAAGAAGATATGGTGCACCAATCATGTCACACTAGCATTTTCTTTGATTACCATTCCAGATGCATTTTCCTTTTTTTTTGTCAACTTTGCCTAACTTTCATAAATAGCAGTATGGGCAGTAAATGGTAATATGTTATGCATATAACTACAAGAAAACTACTCTCAGATGCGTTATTCATATTTATTTTTATTATACTTATAGTAATTTAAGAATTCATATCTGCATCTGGAAGCATACTATTTATCTAATAGCTTGCGATGCACATTACATTTATTCATTTACATGGGTTTCTAGCTGACTCATTAAATTTTAGTAGTTTGATTCCTTCACAACTTTGAATCTGTAACTATAAGCCAATCACATGAACCACTGATTTGCTTTATAGATGAAAGTTTGGGATCATGTGACAACTTTATACTCCGTTATTTGTTTGGGGATTTTGATTTTTCTTAAAATATTTATTATTTTAGAAAATAAAAAAATATTAGTAATTAATTTTTTCAACAGTATTTTTCTCATTGATTATTTTGCTCATAATATTAATTAATCCACAACTATAATATAATGTTTTATATTAAGGGCATTTTAAATAAAATATATTATATCAAACTAATTAATAGTTTTTTAAATGTATATATTATATTAAAAGACAAATAATTCGAGACAGAGGAAATAACTTCTACTCAAAGAATTTTTAAATAGTTCAATATGTTGTGCATAAATTCTTGATAGTCTTTTCCTCGTGCATCCATGCAGCTGAGTAATTATTGTTCCTTTGAGGGAGTCCTACACTGTAAGCCTCATTTTGCTCAATTAAGAATCTTTTTTTTTAATTGGAGGTTTAATTTTGCTACTTGTCTTTTTTTAATTTAATTCATTTTATATTGTCTCTTGGGAATTCTACAGTTCCAAACCAACAACAAGGTTTCATTTTATATTGTACCCAATTGAAAAGGTATATAATTATTGTGATAGATAGTGTGTTTAGTAATCTTTGAATATTCTCATTAAAAAATGCTTTTCTAGAATAAGTGTCTTTAATTAAAAGGAACAATTAAGAATCTTTTTTTTTATCCGAAACAATTAAGAATCTACGTACCTTAATTTTAATTGATTAATATCATGATACACTTAAATTCAATTAATAGCAGATACATTCTCAACGCTTACATTAAAAGCAAATTCACTTTGAAAGATACTATTTAGATTAGACCACTCCCTGTATTCTTTGGTAAAATTTTAGACCTTTAATTAACACATGAAGATACAAGATTATTAGCTTAATATTATTAAACATAGAAGCAGAACTACAAAACCATGAAACAGAGAGCCTATGGAGTAAACGATGGCTTGGAACCATAGGAACCTCAGCTGAAAGTCAAAATTCGAGTCAAATTTGCCATTGGCCTCCTCCTATTTTTTGAATTCTAATACCAAGTTAGTATAAGTGTATAACAGTATTTGTAAAAGGGGTAAATAAAAGAATTGAAGAGCCAGAAATAACATAAAAAATAACACAGCTCACACTAGCAGAAATTGTCCCCTGGGTCTAGAAAACTTGCATTGCAAATTTCAGCGTTTTTCTTCCTCTTCTTATTTTACAGTTTTTCACTAACTTTGCTTATGATCTCATCATTAGTGACAGCCTCAGGTATGATATTAAAAACTAAGGTAGAGTTTCACCTTCTTTTTTTAACCTATTATAGAGATAATTAATAGCCAGAGATAACAGCAAATAAAATAGACTAAGATATATGAATTAAGTAAAATAAATTCAATAGGAACCAGAAGAAATGCCTGACCTTAAAGGTCTTTGTTGGGTTGTACTTATGTATCCATAAGCTGCTCTCAGCCTTACCTTTACAACTATGGTAGTAAGACCTCATACTGCAAGGCATGATATCATAGCACACCTACAACACCTGTGTTCATATTCACTCCAATTCCTCTTGCTGGGCAAGCTTGTGAATCACTCACATGATGAATAAAACAACTGAGTGATAAAGGTCATTAATTAATCAACTGTAAACAAAAGCAAATTACATACAATTTTAAATAACTTGAATAAAATTGCAAAATGGAAGAAATAAACCATAACTCAAGTGAAATTTCTAATAAAAGCAATAAACTAATATTTACCCATATAAAAAATGAGTAAGAAAAGTACATACATAGCAGCAATGGCAGCAATCAATCCGAAAAAGAGGATCCAAAGCCTATGCCACCAAGTTTGATGGCATGATGGTGAGTATATTAGCAATTAGACTTAGGTCCCTAAAATCTGAGTTGCACATGTTACAAGGACTCTTATGAGTATGATAAGGAAATGCCACGTGGAGATTAATGGTTTACCAATCATTAAGGCAAATATGGACGCTTTTATAATTCATGATCAATGGCATGTGTATATTTCATGCATGTATGTATGAAGGCTAAAACCAAATCCAAAATCTTCCTTGCGAAATATTGTTACTGTATATATGACCATAAAATTATTTTGTTTAGTGAGGATGAGACGAGAATATAATAAAACTCTTTTATTTCTGCTAGTTTATAGCATACACAAATGGAAAACACCAGGTCTATGTCCATCAATTGGAAAAGCCAAAACAAATGCAGAGGTATACATGTTATATTGCAAAAAGCTTACCCCAAAAGAAAGCTTGTAGTCAGCAGGAGCACCACCCTTGTCACTAAAATCACTGCCAGGTCCGCATGGACCCCTGTTCAAAACAATCACATTTGAATATTTGATTAAACACAGAAACATCATAGTGAAAAAGTAAAAACAATGAGGAAGAATATTAAAATTACCTTCCATGTAAAAAAGTGAAATGCAAAGAAAGCAAAGTTTGCTGAGGTAGTACAGGAGCTACTTTACTGGCCATGTCACAAAATTTTCCGGCAAACTATTATGTATTTGGTGAATAGATATACTCATCATTACCACTATAAAAAAAAGAAGGTCTCTTTCTCTTTCTCAACATTCCTCCTAGTCTTGTTCTGCTTCTTTCTTTCACTGCCAAACTCCCTTGCCTATCTCTTATTCTCAAACCAAATAATGGGCTATAGAATTTTTGTCTCCTCATTGGTCAAGCAAATTTGCATACAAAATAATGATGATATAGATCAAAGGGAATCTAAATTTGAAACTTTTGTATGCACAGTCCCCGCTAATTGCACACTATAAGAGAGTAAAATAAATAGTGGTGAGTTGCTTCTAAGTGGGGACTCAAAGAAATACCACCCGGTTTATCTTATACACTGTTGGGAAAGAAGCCAAATTCTATTCAAATCTGATGTCTTTCTCATTGTTTAGACATTGGAATAAAACTATATTAAGGCCATTCCAAGTTCTTAACGTATGTTAAATTAAAGATAAATGTGTACGGAAAACAAATAAAAATTGATCACCAATGATGTGACAAAATATTATATATCATTAACCAACGTGAAACTAATAAAAGAATTTGGTTGTTTGGTTTTCATATCATCACTTTCCGATGGAATGGAATGCAATTATAAATTAATTACACATGTAGATATATGGAAAATACTGATTACAACAAATCAAAAATATTTTTTCATGTAAACAGTTTTACCGAATTGTAATCGTAATAGAATAACTACACACAACTACCAAGGCCAAAAGTAAATGGAAGAAAAAACTTTAATTGAAAAAGGGGAAAGCAACACTTTAACAGAACTAGGACTTTGTATACATTCTTTCTTGTTAGTTGCCACTGTTTTGATTCATATGGCGTTCTCGTAGATGTGGACCTCCAAGGATATTGTAGTTTAGCAATTTCAGTACTTTACTGTTTGTAATCAACTAGCGAGATGTCTCATAAAACTTTTATTATTTTAAATGGTACTTATAAAAGCATTTAGGGAAGAAAACCTTCCATGTTCGAAAAATCAAACAAAAACAAGGTTTTTAGGGGCAAAAACGAACGGGCAAAAGAAATTGGGTGTATCCCATAAGATCAAAGGGCAACAAAGAAAGTAGCAGATTCGAAAACTTAAAGAGAGAAAAAGGGTTTGGAGAAACTCTCACCTTCAAAGCTCACACACACATGGGAAGAAAGATCCCCGAATATAGAACGCACTACCACCACCACCACGCCGCAAGAGAACAGAGACCAAAACACAAAAGACCAAACCTTGGGGGAGCTGTTGTCAATGCTTGCCACGTCAATGACGACGACGGAGAGGACGGCGGTGTGACGATGCCGAGCGTGCAGAACGGAGGGGTTGCCTTGGTTTCTCATGACTTCACTTCTTCGGAACCCTAGAGGGAAGTCAGAGAGTGAGAGGGAGAATAAAGAGGGTAAGAGAGTAGAGTGAGACATTAAATATAAAAACTGTTGGAGGTAAAGAGGTTTGAGAGAGAAGGGTGCTTGAAGTATTACACCAAGAGACATCAGAATTTGGAATGCTCAACAGTGTTACCTCCAGCTTAGGGAAAACCCTAGTAATATAGTATGCTATTGGGCTCCAGCCCATATGGACCCATATAACCATACAATAACCTATTGGGCTTGTATGTGAACATATTAATATT
>PYAF01005011.1:660065-696012 GCA_007407185.1 Glycine tomentella
AAAGGGATTGTGCCTGACCACAATTGTTTCTTCCATTGGTAACTTCTTTATCTTTTTACTTACTTTAATTTCTGTTTTTATTCAAACACCAACCACAACTCAACAATTACTTCTTTGTTCTTTATTTTTCTGTTTTTAAATTCCAATCATTTAGAATTAATATTATTGTAAAAATCATTCCAATCCCTGTGGAGACGATTGTGGAGCAACCTGAAGGCTTTGTGGTGAAAGGTAAAAAGAATTATGTCTGCAAGTTGAAGAAAAGTTTGTATGGGTTGAAACAAGCCTTGAGGCAGTGGTACAAGAAGTTTGAGTATGTTATGGTCCAACAGGGATTCAAGACTACTTCAGATCATTGTGTTTTTGTGCAGAAATTCTCTGATAGTGATTTTATCATTTTATTGCTATATGTTGATGACATGTTAATTGTTGGTCATAATTTGTCTAGAATAAACAGGTTGAAAAAGGAGCTTAGCAAGTCTTTTGCGATGAAAGACTTGGGACCAGCAAGACAGATTCTTGGCATGCATATCACTCGTGATCGAGAAGTCAAGAAGTTGTGGTTGTCACAAGAGAAGTACATTGAGAAAGTACTTCAACGTTTTCATATGGATAAAACTAAAGTGGTAAGTACACCTCTGGTTTCACACTTTAGGCTTAGCACTAGACAAGTTCCTTCCAATGATAAAGAAAAAGAAGGCACACAATCTATTCCCTATGCATCTGCAGTAGGAAGTTTGATGTATGCAATGATTTGCACTAGGCCTGATATAGCCCATGCAGTTGGTGTTGTTAGTCGTTTTCTTTCCAACCCTGGTATTAAGCATTGGAAAGCTGTGAAGTGGATGTTGAGATATCTCCGTGGTACTTCTAATTTGAAATTGTGTTTTGGAATTGGGAAGCCTATTCTTTGTGGTTACACTGATTCTGACATGGCAGGGGATATTGATTCTAGAAAATCTACTTTTGGTTATTTGATTACTTTTGTAGAGGGAGTTGTGGCTTGGCAGTCTAGGTTGTAAAAATGTGTTGCATTGTCTACAACTGAGGCTGAGTTCATTGCTATTACTGAGGCATGTGAAGAGTTGCTTTGGATGAAAAAGTTTGTGCAGGAACTTGGTTTTGAGCAGCATAGGTGTATTTTATTTTGTGATAGTCAAAGTGTTATTCACCTTGGCAAGAATCCTACTTTCCATGGTAGATCTAAACATATTGATGTGCAATATCATTGGATACATGATGTTTTAAATTCTAAAGTTATTGGAACCTGAAAAGATTCATACAGATGATAATGGTTTTGACATGATGACAAAGACACTACCAGAAGGGAAGTTTGAAACTTGTCGAGTTATTGCCGGTTTGGTATTTGCCTCCACTTGAGTCGTAGGGGGAGTTTGTTGGTGGGCCTCCTTAAGTGGGCCCAACCACTTCAATAATAAAAAAAAAAGAAAGGAAGAAGCAATAATAGAAGAAGCAGTGCATCTCTCTCTCGCATTCTCACGTTTTCTCCTGTGCAGTCACATGAGAGGAAGATTTTTTGCTCACTTTGCGATATTAGTTGGATACTCATTTGTGCTCTGTTTTGGATGAAATTTCAGTCAGTTATTCCTAATATTGTGGGCTTTCATCTGATATACTCAAAACTTTATTTCTCTTATATTTTGGCAGAAGATATTTTTACCCTGTTGTGGGTCTCTATTTGAATATTGTTGCATTGTTGATTTCCACTATTTTAAGAGTGAGTAGGCATTTATTTGTGAGGTTCTGTTGTAGAAACTCTTTGCTGTACTCTTTGATATTTTACATAGTAGATATTTTTTTAGACTTGGTCCCATGGATTTTGTTCCTCACATTGAGGGTTTTCCACGTTAAAATTGCTGGTGTACTTCTTGCTATTGTCTCTTTATTTTTCTGCACCCTTGGATTTTTGAATTTTCGTATATTACACTTCTCATAGGTTCATTCAAGCGGGAAAGATTTTATTTACCACTACATATTTGTGTAACTTTTCTGCTGTGCATACGTGCCTTTCCTAACAAAGAGGAGGGGCATCCAAAACAAAGTACTCCGATGTTCAAGTAAGTACGTGAGTTAGTGAAGAATGAAATATGAAAAGGGTGAGATAGAACCTTATACTTATAGAGAGGAATAACAACTGCGGGTCCTTATTTGTAGGAGAGTTATAGTGATGTAACAACTTTTGCAGATAATTACTAGTTTGTAGATAATAGCCAATAAAAAATTATAGCTTATAGATAATGTGTATCTTATAGATAATTGAGTACCTACCATTTGATAAGGAGGTTGCAACATTATTGTTAATATTCAAGTAATGAGGTATTAGAGATAATCTGTTCGGCCCAGTAGTCCGACTGCTAAGAATGAGACATTTGTGCTCCTATGTCAGGACTAACATGGAGGGATGACGTGCATACTAGAATGTCACATCACATCACTTATAGCTTATCACATACTAGAATGTTATAATACTTTATGAAAACTACTTTCCGGAAGTGTTATAAGCTTTCCCATATTTAATTTATGAAAGAAAAAACTACAGGTTGCATGGATCTATATATGAAGAGAGTCATGAAGAAAACTCTAGAAAACCAACCAGATATGCAAACCCTAACAAACCAACTTGGTGATCAGATGCAAAACCTAGAAAACCAAACTGATCAGATGCAAACGCTATCACCTGAAGAAATGACACTGCTGAATTTTGGCAATGGGTCTGATATGAATGCTAACCAGGCCAAAGCAGGGATTTTTGGCCTTGCTTAATGGTGATGATGATGATGAGACAACAATGTGTACCATTTGGAGAACTCTGAACTGGATTTTGGTCTTACTTGTTACCTTGAAGCATGTGATAGGTAGCAGTATTTTGGTCTTACTTGTTACTTTGAAGCATGTTCTATGTGTGTCAATGTGAAGACGCAGCAATAAGTCATTACTGTCTAGTCTTCACATTTTTTAACATGTATGTGCAATTAAGTCATCATGTGGCTTTGCCATCCCATGTTTATTTCTTAATTTCTGCCAGAAGTTGGTTGAACAATATGGTTTTATGAGTGTTTCGATTTTCAAAATGTATTGGTTAGTTAAATAAATAAATTCTTTTGGTGTGTGTGGTTAATTACCTCATGTTATGGTACCCATATGAAAAGTTCTTCTTTAATTTGTTTCACTGCGTTTACTCTATTCTAAAATAGTTCATAAGTTGTCAAGTGTCAACTTATCATATAACAAGGTTTTATTTTAAATCAAAGCCGCAGTTCTGATAACAGGTTATATAAAAAATAAATTGCAAGAAATATTTCAGCGAATGCAACTACAAATATTTTCAGCATTATGACATTGTGATGAGATTTTAATTGCGGATCAAAGTTTAGATTTTAGAACCTTCACAATACATACGAGATTTAATATGTGTGTGGTGGGACGTTTATGTAAAATGGCAGTCATAAAAAACAAACAGCACCTATATATCTTTTTTCATTCAATAAGACTAGTTTTATTGTTTTAGTTTTAGTTTAGTACGTTCTGTACTTGTGTTATATAACCCTCATTAAGGGCCAGGGGGCTGGCTTTCCTTTCAGATTTCTGATGAAATTCCAAATTTTTTATTTAACACTTCAACCACAGGTGATTTTATTATATATATATATATATATATATATAAGTTGGACATAGAAATTAATAATAAGAAGAAGAAGAAGTAGAAAGCATAATAACTGATAAAGCATTCAATATATATTAGAGATGATATAGCACTTAGGCCCAACGATGAGATAATAATTGATCGTTTTATGCTTTTAAGTTTTTTAATGATCTCTATAAAAAAATAAAAATTTTAGTAATTATTTAATTAAAATATTAATTTCTTAAGCATAATTATATATTTTTTCTTTAAAATATCTCTCTTATTATTTGGTAGTGGATTTGCAAAAAAAATGATATAGTATATGTGGAGGCACCACCATAGTGTGGCAAGTGCTTGAGCTGGGAGGATTTATGCTTCCTCCAAGGTAGTTTTTCGAACTTCTAAAAGTCATTAAATCTTTCAACAAGGTTTTAAACACTCAAGCAGGTTTGGCCTCGGACCGTGTCTTAAGATGCAATGGCACAGGTTAAAAAAAAAGACTCAAAATGTTAAATAAAATTATATAATAATATTTTGTATATTATTATTTTATGTTTATAAATAAATTAAAATTGTTATTTTATTTCATTTCATTTTTTATTTAAATTAAACTATGATATATCAATGTTTTGGTTGCAAAAAACAAATTATAATATACATAAAATAAAAGATAATTAGTTATTAATAAAGAACATAATATATATATATATATATATATGTAAGCTTTAATATAAATTATATTTTTTCGATGACAGACGATAGCAATGGAGTTAGAGATTTTCTTTGAGGGGTCAAATATAAAAATGAAACTAAATCAAATTAAATTAAATATAAAATTAATATTTTTAAAATATATAAGTAAAATAAAACTGTGAAAATTAAATGTGAGGGTTCCCTGCAAGTTTACATAAATCCAATAAAATCAGACATGGATGAGTTTCTTTTATTTCCATGCCCATCTTATATACAAATATTTATTTGTATGTAATTTTATTTGGAGACATGAACAAAAAACCATAACACAATACTAAATTGAACAAAAAATATTATATATCTTTTTAAAATTTGTTAAAATGATTTTATTATTTTAATGCAATAAATGTATCATTTTAAATTTAATTACGTATATATTTTTTTTATGCAATATTTATATTTTCAAATACAAATATAAGAGGAGGATGTTATTTATTATTTTGTCCCAGACCCATAAAATTTTAAGACATGTCTACAAGAGCTCATTCGCGTAGCAAAAGTAAAGTGCGAAATTTTGCCTACAGCCAAAAGCACACGGAAAGCGAACAAAGTCATAGATAAGAAAAACCTAAGAAATATAAATGATGTTAATTAACTAAACCTAATTCATTATCAAATGTATGCTATGAAATCTATTGCATCATTTAAGCTTAGATTTAATTGTTGAAATATTTAAAGATTAAGAAACTTAAGAAAAAGATTGTTATGAAAAGAGCTTAATCTAACATAGATTTTGATAATAATTTCATAATTATATGAGAATAAATGATCATTTCACTCATCTTAAATTAATGTTATGATAAAAATAAACTAATTATATGGTAAATTAATGTGAACACTCAACTTTTGTCCTTTATTTATATTTATTTTTTACTTTTTTTTCATTTTTTTAATTTTTTTTTTGAAAAAAATTACAAATTCTTCTGACTTTAGTATCATATTTTATTTTACTATTCTTTTTAGAATCTTAATTATTTGGGGTTCTACCTTCTAACCGCAATATTTTTACCAACATTTCCCCTTCGTTTTATAGCTTCGGGCCTGCATGCAAGGTTGGCTCAAGGCCATGGTAATTTTGTTCTTCAAAATCAATTTAATTCCAGAAAGCATTAAAATTTTAACACTTCTAAAAATTACTTCCCAAAGTGTTATAATCCTTTTGAAAACTACTTTTCAGAAGTGTTATTTATAAGGTTTTCCGAAAGAAAAAATAGTTGTATGGATTTATGAAGTGAGAAGCAAGACTTCCTAAATACCATCGATCGTCTCGGAGTTTTCCCTCTACACTTTCGTAAAGCACTGCCCCTTAGTGCTAGCTAGTTCTCCCCTACACACCCCCTACTGCACGTGTTGCTCCATGCTTAAGCTTAGCACCTTCTGCAATATTAACGGCTTCTTCGTCCAGATCTAGATCTGCCCCTTGTACTTCCAGTGCTATCAATTTCCTCCCACTACATCTCCATCTTTGACGAATCCCGCCAGCACCCATGACCACGCAAAGCGTAGAATCCCAATCTCTTCTGCGATTATGCACATGACAATAATAAAAAGGTGTATTTAACTATTTCCCTGAAGTTCTAAAACTTGAGACCCACCACCAACAAAAAGTAGTTGATTTTAATTTTTAAAAAAATAAAAGATCACATATGTTTAAGAAAAAGATTGTTATTAAAAAAAATTAAGTACCAAAACCAATATTTTTTTTAAGAATTAAAACCAAATTCCACCATGTTATTGGGCCTAAAAGTACACTTAAAGACTTTTTTCTAATGTAAATAATCTATTTCACGTGCATTTATTTTGTTCATTGAATATCAGAAACTTTATAATAATTTATGCCTTCAATCAACTGATCTAATTTCTTGATGATAAATCAGTGAATTTATACATTCCTTATAAATACTATATCAACTAGTAATATACTTTAAGTATATAATATGAAGAATCTTACTCAAATTACAACTCATAAAAATGTGATTAAAAATTATAATTAATCTATTTAGCATGAAAATCAACGATGAAATTCAAAATGAATTTTATAACTTCAATATCATTCTAGCGCTGGATTCTCCAAGCTATTCATTGGATCATTTCTAATTTATAAACATCATAATATAAAACCAAACACTTTTTTTTTACAAGGGCTGCAATAAATTCTCATATTTATGCATTCATATAAATTCACACACACACACACATATATATATATATAATAAGAAAGAAAAATTCTCTAAAATATTTTTGTGAAATGGTCACACAAATGATTTATTATTTAATAATAAATTATAAATGTTTAATATGAAGAATCTTACATTAATGACAATGGTCAAAATGTGATTAAGAATTAGAATTTATCTATTTCTGCATTAGAGTCAACGATGAAATTTCATAATGAAATTTTAAAACTTAAATATCATTATAGTGTTGGATTCTCTATATTATTAATGTATGGTATGACATTCAAGTTGCATTTCAACGTTCAAAACCGGTTGTCAATTTAAAATTGCAACTGTTAAAATGCAACAATAAAAAATTACAATATATCCATGTATGTAATGAATTCAAAGATGAAAATATGATTTTATTTTATATACTACCATTCTCGTACCAACTCAATCAAGAAATTTACCAACTCATACCTAATGAAATTTTACAAACTTGGATATCATTAAAGTGCCAAATTCTCTAAATCCCTTACATATGGAATGGCATTTGATGTGACATTTGAATGTGCAAAACCAGATGGAATATTCAGACAAAAAATCAAACCATGTATGCATCAAATTAGTCTATATAAAGAGATTCTTGGTGGCCGTACAAACCACAACCAACTCTTTTCCCTTCTCATTTTGTTTCTCCCTTTCTTCTGGTCATCATCATGGCCCCAGGAAAGCTGAAACTCACATTCATAGGCAACGATTCTAAAAGAAAAAACGTATGCAAGAAACGGAAGCAGTCACTGCTGAAGAAGACAGAGGAACTCAGCATGCTTTGTGGCGTTGAAGCATGTGCTATAGTTTATGGCCCCAATGATCCTCGGCCAGTGATTTGGCCATCCGAATCGGGTGTCGAAAATGTGCTGCGAAAGTTCATGAGCATGCCACAATGGGAGCAAAGCAAAAAGATGGTGAACCAAGAGAGTTTCATTGCACAAAGAATCGAGAGGTGTAATGAAAAGTTGCAGAAAATTGTGAAGGAAAACAAGGAGATTGAAATGTCCTTGTTCATGACTCAGTGCTTTACGACAGGAATGTTTCAGCCTGATATCAATATGACCACAGCTGATATGAATGTTCTTTCATCGATAATTGAACAGAACCTGAAAGACATTGATAAAAGGATGGAAATGCTGAAAGCCAACCAGGTGATACCAAACCAACCCGATGTTGAAACATCAACATTGCAACCCCTGATAATGCATACACTGACATACCAACCCCCTATGCAAACATTTGCATTCCAACCCCAGATTCAAACACCAGAATTCCAAACCCAGATCCAAACACCAGAATTCCAAACACAAACATACCAATCCCAGATGACACAAACATTTCAACCCCAGATGCAGTCACCAGCATTATTCCAACCCCAGATACAATCACCCGCATTTTTCCAACCCCAGATAATGCAAACACCATCATACCAACCCCACATGCAAACACCAGCAATTGAAGATATGACACTGCTGAATTATGGCAATGGGTCGGGTATGCAAATGCAGCAGTTTAATAGTAATGGGTATGAGACAATAATGCCTGCATTTGGAGATGCTAACCTCCCTCTCTAAGCTTGCTTTTGGCCTAACCAGTTACCTTGAAAAAAGGATGTACTCGATCGGTAGCAGTCCATTGGATTTGGGATGATATGTTTGAGTTAAATTGCTTTTCTTTTGCTTGGTTTGGTTTTTCACTGTCCTCATGTGTCAATGTGAAGTCATTCTTGTCTAGTGATCTTCGCATGTTTATTTCCTACTGCTAGAAGTTGATTGATGAATATGATTTATGTGTCTTATTTTCACTTTTCAAAATGTATTGCTTAGTTGCATCAGTAAATTAAGTCTTTTAATTTGGTGTGTGGTTACCTCATGATGTGGTACTGGCCATATCAAAAGTTCCTATTTGTTTCATTGGGCATTATATAATGAATATTAGGTTTTATTTTAAATCAAAATCGTAGTTCTGATGGCAGTTATCTAAACTAAATTGCAAAAAAATTACATGAAATGCAGCTAATGCAGTTATAATATATGTGAGGTGCGACATTTATGTAACCAATCTACATGTTATGTACGCTAACATGGCTTTCACAAATTATAATCACACTCCAAGAGGTGCAACATCCTTGTACAAAGGACAGATTTTCCTCCCTCGTCTTAGGGTAAATTGTCATTTTCATCATTGAAAGTGTAAAATGATAACTAATTCATCCTTAAAAGATAAAAAAATTAAAATTTAGTCCTCGAAAATGTAAGAAGTGCTATAAATTTGTCCCTCCATTAACATTAATGGATCCACCTATGTGGTACTTAAGGATGAAAATTTCACAAAATGTTTGCTCACATGGCCTTCATTGGTTCCGGTGGCACCCTAATTCGTGAGCATATATCTCAGTGCTTTGGATCTTCATCCACCACCTTTTGGATCCTCTATGCCATGTTGCGGTGCATCACGGTCGCTTCTCAGAGAAGGTTGAGGACATGGTCCTTGCTCAACGGTTCCAAAAGCTTCGAGATTTAGTCTTCGCTTGTTGTTGTTGTTGTTGCAGTTGTTGGTCTTTACCGTTGCTGTCCTCTTCCTCTTCCTCAACTTCCTCTTCATATTCGTGAGGGGCATTTTCGGGTTCTGGTTGGTGTTGCTTGAATGGAGGCTCGTTGGACAGAGAAGTGGAGTTGACCATTGGCATTACTCAAGTGGATTGTAGGCTTAGTGGAGTGTGGTGCGTCGCACTAGGGTTTTCTTTGATGAAGTGGAGTTAACCATTTGATCAAGTTTGTGTGATGCGATGTGGATTGTTCGATCAAGATGTGTTGATTGTTGAGGAAAGTGCCAACCAATTAATGAAGGTCACTGAGTAAACATTTTTGTGACATTTTTGTCCCCAAGTAGCATGTAGGCAGATCCATTAACATTAATGGATGAAAGTTAACGGAATGATGAATTTGTCACATTTTCTACACTTTCGGAAACTAAATTTTATTTTTTCATTTTTCAGGGATAAATTTGTCATCATCCAACACTTTTAGGAAAAAATGACTATTTGGCCCTCATCTTATTACCATTATCGCTCTAGAAAAATAAGATTTTATTTATCCGTCTCTTCTCTTGATAAATATTGTCCGATCACTACACAATTGTGTTTATTTTTCCATGCACCTTGTTATTTAGTATGGGAAAGTATATTTTAAGCAAAATTGTTTATGTTCAATATAATTGTGGCAATCATATTTGTATACACACACAAAACACTCTAAAGGTTTATATAAGTTTTTTTTTTTATAATTTCTGAAAATTTAATTATAACGCAATATATTTTTTTTATATATAAAGAAGGCTTAAATATAAATTAAGTTTTCACAATTTAGTGTATTTTCATTTTTAATCCTTGTAATTTTTTTATTAGTGTTAGTTCTTAACTTTTCCATATGTTCTATTTTTTGGTCTTTGTTGTCAAGGTCTATTATAAAAATGTTAAAAGATGATATATCCACAATGCTATCATGTACTACATCATCAAAAGATGATGTCATGATAATCCCATGCTACATCACCATAATAATTTATCGTCAATAATGTCACATCAGCAATAAGGCCATGTCAACATGATGTAAAAGGGAAGAAAATAAAAAAAATCATAGAATAAATGAATAAAAAATATATGGACTAAAAGTAAAAAAAGTGACATATTTGTAGAAAAATCTTGTGCCTGATGTAGAAAAGTCCTTCTTTCTATAATGATTGAATCTATAATGGTTCGATAAATGATGTAGAAATGGCCTTACAACCAATGTAAAAAGGTTTTTTTTTTTTTTTTGTAGTAGTGGCCTATATGTCTAACTTTACTCAAAATAAGTCTACTACCTACACACTACTACAAAAAAACTCTTCTAGAACATCGGACATAGGACGATTCTACAAAATGAATGTCTAGAAAAATGTATTGAAATTTTTGTAAATAATTAATTGTAACTTTTTAAAGACGGTTTTCAGAAAATCATCTTTGAAACATCTTTTCAAAGACATTTTTTGTCAAAACCATTGTTGAAATGAGATAATCAACATTGGTTTTATTAAAACCATTGTGTAAAGGCCACCATTTTTTTGTTTTCACTATCATGCCCAACAAGTTTTCATTCCCTCTCCTCCATCTCACACCCTATAGACATGACCCTTCCTTTCCTCAATCGTGGTCTCACTCCCTCGTCGCCGCCGTCAAAGCTTGTGTTTTGGTTGTGGACAATAAATAAAATAATGGATGCCTTTTATATTTTTGGTTGGGCTGCGCATGATGTGAAGCATTAGTTGTTGCATCGTCTCTTAATCTTCTAAGCCAGTCTGCAAAATTTGTGGTATCATGAAACCTTGCAACATCTCCCCAGAGATGGAAGACCTCTTCGACACTCCCGAGATGGCTTGAACCCAAGTCCTCAAATGGTTTCTCACTTCTAAAAAATATGGATTTAATGTTGGTCAATTAACATCGATTCTTTTGAAAATCGATGTTAAGAATTTTTTGCTTAACATCGATTTTATTAAAAATTGATGTTGGCAATATGTGTTTCTAATTAATACTCAAGAAACCTAAAGGTTGTGCCACTCGTTTCATGCCTCAACATCATTGCTACTACTCCGTTCGATTCATTCGTGTGTATGGGTTGAACAAGGGACAAAGATTGCTTCGTGAATGGAGTGGGGCAACAATTCTGATCTGAGCGGGTATGAAGAGGAGGAAGGGTTTGTCCTCAACAACGCTCTCTTGTTCTCGTTCCTTGTTGTTGAAAACCTCCTCCAAACGGAACCCTGCGATTTTGCCGTCACCGACGTGCAAAAGCCTGAGGATGTCCTCGGCCAAAATTGGTTCGTTTCCGCTCCTGCCTGCATTCGTAGAATTAGGTTTACGTCTTTTCAGACCTACTCTTTATATTCCATCCTGAGCTGCTTTTAAGTCAATTGTGAATGTGTTGAATTGAAATTTGGTATTAGAATACATAGTTTATGCATTTTCATGTTTCTACAATGATTATTTTGTTAGAATTAAGCGTTGCTTCCAATTGTAGATATTTTAGTTTTGTTCATACGTGTAACTTCTGCTTTGGTCTGAAGTAAGTCAATTGTAAAGTAAGATAATGTTGAAATGTGCAGGAAATTAAGAAATGCTTGATGAGAAAGTTGTTGGTTGGTACTATGAATGTCATGAAAGTGTATCATGACAAATGGTGTAAATGATGATTAACTTAGCATCTCCAATGGGAGATGCTTACTGGGTTTCTTAGCCTAAGCACCCATTTCATGGGAGTTCTTCTGCGTTGGAGCACAGTGACGTGGCGAAACCGATTTCTTCCGCGGACGGTGGATTCCTTATATAAGGAACCGTGTCTTACCAATTAAAAAATATAATTTTGGCGCAAAACTCGTTATTCCTGTTATTCCCAACCACATGAATATCAAATTGATGAATCAAAGGAGGAAGATGAACATTTCCAACAAAAATCAAACCAAATTAAAGAGTACCAATATTAACCGTGAAGAAGAGAGAAGCGACGACGACAGACCATGACGATGGCAACAACAACGTCGACAGTGATGACGTTGGCGCATGCACACACCCTGACAACGATGAGAGGACATTGTCGTCACTCAGTGGCAACAGCGAGAGGACAGCGGCAGCATCACTCAGCGGCGGCACCACATGCGTGTCAGGAACGACGCGAGGAGGTTGAGTGGAGAAGAGAGAGGAGAGGGTTGAGTGGTGTGGGTGGAGAAGAGAAAGTTGTGGGTGGAGAAGAGAAAGCTGAGTGGGAGTGAAGAAGAGAGAGCTGCGAGGAGGTCATTCGCAGAAAAGGAGAAGTGAAGAAGCCAGAAGGCACGCAGAAGGAAGCTTCTGGAATGAAGAAGCCATAAGGCACGCGTGTGGATCGGGGGGAATGGGCTCAGCAATGGGGTTATAGTTAAAAAAAATTGGCTGAAAAATTAAATTGCAAGAGATAAATAAAATAACAGTTTGATGGGATAAAGGCTGAAAAATAAGATAACCATTAAAATATAATGAAATTTAATTATATATTATTATGTAAAATTTTATTTTATATTGTTATGTATTTTGTTTTATTTATTTTAATTAATATTTCATTTTTCTTCCATTATTCATATTTCTTTATTTATATTATAAAAATTGAAAAAATGTTAAGTTTTATTGAAAAATATAAATATGTAAATTTTTGTAAGTTTCTTGTGGTTTCTTGCATTGGAGCAAAATTGGATGAGTTCCATAGGAATGACATGACACTCTGTGACCACAAAAAGTACTGTGAGGACCACAAAAAATTGATTAAGGAACCCAAGTGAGTATCTCCCATTGGAAGGATTATAGGAAAAAGTAGGCTAATGAACTTCATTAGATATCAAACAATGGTAGTTTTTCACCATGTGTTTGAAGCTTTTTGACTTGGATTGAATTCTGAAACTCCACCGTTCAAGAACCATAATTAAAAAGAGATTATTGAAATACAGATATGGTTATTCCAGATATTTGTGTGACATATACTGAGTTGTGTGTTGAGGGATTCACATTATTTCATAAAATATAAAGTGTGTAAATTGATTTTAAGTTGTGAAATAAATTTAATTTTTTTTTGTTACTATAAGTGTTTATTGATAAATTTATTCAAACATGCCCATGATTTTGTTGTTTCAAGCAATAAAATCTGTTATAAAGCAACTGGATTATGAAATCTTGTCATTAAGTAATATATTACAAGGCCCAATTTTTATTTTATTTTGTTTCCATTTCTTATAGGAGTGCCTAATAACAAGGAGCATGGTTCCCCTAAGGATGAGCATCGTCATGCTGCAAATTGCAGTAATTTTGCGATAATTTGATGAGATTTGTAGAAAGTGATGTCTTTTGAAGAGGAGGAATTATTTTGATGTTTTGATTAAAGGTTTTGAGTGAAAGTTAGGATTTGATGCTTTTAAGGTAGAGAAAAACCAGTGGAAGGATTTGATTATATAACAATTAAAGGATTAAATTTGAACAGAAATTTGTTAAGGGACCATTGTGATGCATAAGCTTTAACAGAACCAAAATACAATTAAGCCTAAGCTTAATCTTATAATTGAATTGTGTTTGAATTGACTATCTTATGTTTAAGCGAGTAAGAGAAGCAACAGTTCTGAACCCAAGGAGTGCTAACCACCCAACAGACACAATTCACCCAAGGGGCGCAATGTCAAGATATGTGAATCAAGGGGACATGACCCTTGATGCGAATCAAAGAGACGATCCTTGGTGATCACCCAACAGACACGATCCACCCAAGGGGCGCAAGGTCAAAAGATGTGAATCAAGGGTACATGACCCTTGGTGTAGAGACGCACCCTTTGAGGCCAAGAAGTGTGACTCAGAAGGGTGCAACCCTTGGAGCCAAAATAACATCAGATTTGGAGAAGTTACAAATGAGAACAATCACAACCAATCTGAATAGTTATGTCGATTAGGAATAGATGTTAGATGTAGTATAAATAGAAGTAAACAAGATTAGGAAGGGGGAGGGAAAAACGAATAAGGAAAAGTCTGAATTGTGGAGAAGCAGGCTCTCGAAAACCTTTGTTGTATAAAAATATCTTAATATTACTTATATAAAAATTCTATTTCATCTTTTCTATTCTATTCCATCTTCTCTGTTCCTATCAATCTGGTATCAGAGCACCGATCTGGTGCTTTGTTTCCAACAATGGTGACAACTCGATCTAATTCCGATAATCCAAACATAATGGAGAGAATTTTTGAAGTGTTGATGGCAGACCAACAAAATCGAGATGCAAAACGACAACAACTTGAAACGTGTTTTGTGCGCCTAGAAGCCACGATGGAAAATTTGTCTAAATAGTCTGAAGAGGGCACTTCTGGACTTTCCGTCAGTGGAAAAGAGACACCCAAGGGCCACACCGAAGAAGGAAAAATAGGCTGGAGAAAAGTGGAAATCCCCATATATGATGGAGAATCTGATGTTTATAGTTGGATAAATAAATTGGAACGCTTCTTTCAAACGAGAGATATACTAGAAGAGAAAATTGAGGCAGTTATGGTAACACTAGATGGAAAGACACTATCTTGGTTCCAATGGTGGGAAAATTACAATTCTGATATTGGATGGGGAGATTTCAAACTTGCTATTCTTGAAAGGTTCCAAACTTCAGCCACTCTCAACCCTTTTGCCGCCCTCCTAACACTTAAACAAGAAGAAACAGTGACAGAGTACATTGAGCTATTCGAAAGGTTTGCAACTATGCTGAAGGATGTTGATGAAGGATATTTGAAGGACATTTTTGTGAGCGGATTGAAGGAAGGCATTGGGGTAGAAATTAAACTCTATGAACCCCCTACTTTATCAATCATGGTCAAGAAGGCATTAATCATTGAGCAGAAAAACCAAGCAAGTTGGATGGTGGGACCGAATGGTACTACAAACTCAAATTCAAAATTCAACACCTCTTACCGAAGTCTGTCCTATATGAAGATTGTTACTTATGGTGTTATTCAAAAAGGTGGAGAGAAAGGTAATGGGCCATCTAATTCTTTTGCTGGCAGTACATTCGTGAACAAACCAGAAACAACAACCAACCTAGAAGATTTCAACGATTAACAAAAGCAGAACTTCAAGTGAAAAGGAAGAAAGGAGAATGTTTTCGCCGTGAAGAAAAGTGGAGTGCCTCTCATGTATGCAAAAATAAACAACTTCGGGTAATGTTAGTAACAAATGAAGATAAAACTGAAGACGCCGAAGAGGAACCCGAACTAGAGATTAGCGAAGCGCCTCGATTATCCAGTATTAGTATTGTGTGATTCACTTCTCGACGTTCTTTAAAGGTTTGGGGAAATATTGGTGATCACAAAGTCATAGTATTGATAGGTTACAGTGCCACCCACAACTTCATTTCCAAGGAACTGGTGGAAAAATTACAATTAAAGGTGGATGACACCTCGTCATACGTGGTAGAAGTTGGAGATGGCCACAAAATCAAATGTAAGGGAGTTTGCAGAGAAGTTTCCCTGAAGGTGCAAGAAGTATAGGTACAACAAAAATTCTTCTTGTTCGGCCTCGGAGGGGTAGATGTGGTTTTAGCTAGGCATGGAGTGGTTACCAAGACTGGGAGAGATTAGAAACAACTTTGAACAACTAACCTTGACCCTCAAGATTGATGGTAGAAAAGTAATTTTAAAGGGAGAGCCAGAACTATCAAAGAAAGACGTTTCATTTAATTCCATGCTGAAGGCTTTACAACAGGAAGAAAGGTTCCTTATCGACTATCGTCACATTCAAACAAAAATAGATTGGAAGGATTCAATTCCGCCATAATTAAAACATGTGCTACATGATTTCCCTTCAATTTTTGAACCCCCAGAAGGACTTCCTCCTCGACGAAATTAGGACCATGCCATTCACCTCAAAGAAGGAGCCCGAATACGAAATATTAGACTATACATGTATCCTCACTATCAAAAAACAGAAATTCAAAAATTGGTTGCTGAAATATTCGAAGCAGGAAACATTTGACCATCTACAAGTCCTTAATCTAGTCTTGTCATACTAGTCAGAAAAAAAAGACGGCAGTTGGCGGCTCTGTAAGTTATAGGGCCCTAAACAAAATCACCATTCCCAACAAATTTCTCATCCCAGTAATTGAGGAATTGCTGGACAAGATAGGAGGGACCGACGTCTTTTCAAAACTGGATTTAAGATTCGGATACCACCAAATCAGAATGAAGGGAAGATGACATTGAAAAAACACTTTCTGCTCACATGAAGGTCATTATGAATTTATTAAACTACAAGTTTATCCAGACTCTGTTTTAGATATACCTGAATTACAACCTGGCAATGTGAAAGTCTTAATTCAATGATAGAATCTCCATACAAGTGAAAATAGTTGGGAATCTGTGGCTAAATTACAAGAGGTTTTTCCAACTTATATTGAGGACAAGGTAAGTCTTTTAGGCACGGGTATTGATAAGCGTAAGCCACCCATCACTAGGGTGTACACTCGCAAGCAGCGAGTAAGAAAAGCAATAGTTTTGGACCACCCAAGGAGTGTTGACCACTCAACAGACACGATTCACCAAGGGGCGCAAGGTCAAGAGATGTGAATCAAGGAGACATGACCCTTGATGCGAATCAAAGAGACATGACCCTTGGTGATCATCCAATAGACAAGATCCACCCAAGGGGCGCAAGGTCAAGAGATGTGAATCAAGGGGACATGATCCTTGGTGCAGAGACGCAACCTTGGAGCCAAAACAACATCGGATCTGGAGCAGTTACAAATGAGAACAGTCACAACCAATCTGAACAGTTGTGTCAATTAGGAATAGATGTTAGATGCAGTATAAATAGAAGTAAACAAGATTAGGAAGGGGGAGGGAAAAACAAAGAAGGAAAAGTCTGAATTGTGGAGAAACAGGCTCTCGAAAACCTGTGTTGTATAAAAATATCTCAATATTATTTATATAAAAATTATATTTCATCTTTTCTATTCTATTCCATCTTCTCTATTCCTATCAGTATGCAAGAGCTAATAAGGAGCTTTGGAAGCTAAGTGGTTTTATGGACCTTACTAAGGAATTGAGGGCCAAACAGAAGATAATGCGTTGGTGCAAGTTTACCTTAGAAATAAGAAAGAAAAAGGGGAGGATAAATTTTGCTTTTGGGGGGTTATATCATCTAATGTTACCTTTTTACTATCGACAAGAAATTGATGGCTTGAAGTCTCTAATGGCTGAATGTTCTGAGGATAAAGACATGCTTAATATGGCTACAGAGGAAATGGGTCAGGCAATAGAAGAAGAAAGAAGACTACAAGATTTTTGTTGAATTCATACTTCCTAAGGATGATGCTGATGAAAGGGATTGCATTTTGTAGCTGTTGAAAATGTATATCTATTGTTAATGTTCATCAAACAAATGCTTCAATGAATGTTTGCTAAGTTGTCTTAGGACTCCTTCATCACTTTACTATTGTGCCCATTTGGTTTTGTCTCTATGCTTTCTTTCATCCTGTTCTGTATGTTTTCCAGAACACAAATGTACAGTATAGAAAATGCTGTGTGGTTGCTGTTTGATCACTCTAACTCTGCAACTTCAAAGATATCAATGGAGAATGATACCTCGAAGCAGATGATCACAGAGATACACCAATTGACGTGGGGTGTGTGCTCTGTGTAATTGAAAAAGAGGGAGTTAGAATGTATGTGTACCTTCCTCCATGGCTACTAATCTGTATTTATAAGCACGTTACCTCGTGGTTGGGATATGAACTGCTCCCGAGATTTCCGGCCCCGTTCTACACGTTCTCAACCGTCACTATGGACGAGGTCATGCCACGTTCTGGAAGTCAGTTAAGTCCACGATCTTCTAACGATAATTGGGCCAATAATTAGGCCCAAACTATTATCACCATAACACATCCCAATTTTAATTTTGTTATACCATGTATATATGCCAATCCTTTGCAATTTCTACACCTTTCTTTCACCTGGTTCAAGTCAAAGAAATCATTGTGGTTTGTGATCCTTCATACAAGGACATTTTTGAAGGTTTTTCCTTACCTATAGCTTTGCTTTCTTTTCTAGACCATACTTTTGCTTTGCCTCTTGGTTATCAATATTCTTTTTTTGCTGAGATGCAAAGGAAGATTACCAAGCAGAACTCAAATTTGCACTGCTTGGAAAAACAAGACAGGATTCTGTTTATAATGGCTTTCAGGAATGTACAGTCTTTTAATCTTAATAATGGTTTATTTCTTTGTCATTCTTTAATTCCAGAACTTTAAGATTAAATTAATTTGTAGGTTTCTAAACTATTTGAGAATTTTTTAAGTAAATCTTTGCACTTTGAAAAAGTTTGTAATTAGGCCCTTAAAGTTTTAAATCTTTTTAATTGAGTCCCTCACTACAAAAAAGCATGTCTTTCTTGGCCATTTCTTTCTAGCGGTTACAGAAAATCGCAAGAAATATTTTATTTTTGACTAATGAATTTACCGTCACAAATGAGGAATAGTTTCATAACAGACATATTTATTCTCGGGTTATAATTTATGCGCTATATCTTTTTAAATATTTTTATTTTCTTTCTTTTTTTTTTTAATAAATGATATGTGTCCCTCAGCACGTGCAGGACTTGGCATCTTTCAAGTTTCAAAGGCTCAAACTCTAGGCATATGGATTACGATCTTTCTCACTTTCGATTGGGATGGAATGGCAAAGCTTCTCGTCTCCTATAAGGCTCGGAGGCAGTTCACAAATCTTCGTAGGAGAGGAATTAGAATTGTGTTTGGGATAAGAGAAAATCGTGAAGCGTCTTTCACCGATTGGGACGGAATGGCAAAGCTTATCGTCTCTGATGAGGCTCGCAGGTAGTTCTCAAATCTTCGTAGGAGAGGAATTAGAATCGTGTTTGGGATAAGAGAAAATTGCGAAGCTTCATTCACCGATTGGGACGGAATGGTGAAGCTTCTTTCTATGATCTCTCTCTTTTCCTTATGCATTGGATTTAGGATGCAAATTTAACTCTGTTATTCTTAGATGTTAAATCGATTAAATATCAAGGCCCATTATTTATTTACACTGATTTATGTTTTATTCCGCTATTGTTTTTTATTACAAGTTATTTTGCACACAATAAACACTAATTTGAACACACACTTAGTGTCTCTTCTTCTGAATAGTTTTAGAAATTATTTTTGTTTTTTTTTAATAAACAATAAGGTTGTTGTTATGTGATTTTTTTGTCAAACTCCTCTGCATTATGGTTTGAACGAGAGAGCTTTGCAATTCTAAGGGATCATGTGATAAATTAGGTAGATGCTTCTGGTAGTTGTGTTTTTTAAATAGAAAAATGGTATTAGAAAAAATGGAAATTGGCAGAGTGATTTAATATTTTCTTGTTTTAGCTTGCAAATTATCTGCGAAAGATATTGGAGGTGCGAAGAAGGGAGATGCTGTAATAATTTTTCTTGTTTCAGTTTGTTTACTTACATAAAAATCACCAGGTTGCTTGATATGTTTCACTTGTCTTTTAAGTTAATAATGTTTGCTTTTTTTTTTTTTTTTAGGGTATTTGCTGGTTTTCTATGGTACTCTTTGGGTGATAGGAGCAAAGTGCCCAGGTTTCACATGCTATGGTGGATTAACAAATTAGGTACCCATATATTGATACTATGTGCCTCATCAGGTATGTTTTAACTTTTACAAGAGGTTTCAATTTGTTTTCTTTTCCTTTAGATCATATTGTTCAATACTCACTTGTGTCATTTGTACTGATGTTAGATAGTTGAAGAAAGACAAAGCTACTATATTTTGGAAAACTCTTTGGCAATTAACCCACCATTGCCGAAAATCTTGCTTTCAAGGTCTCCTTATTCAGGTTCATTTCAATGTTTCATTTTGATTTCCTTTTTTCTATCTGTGTTGTTGAGCAAATAATTAGTTTTAAGTTTTGTTCTCAATGTTTCACGGTAATAAAACTACAATGGATATGTTTTTACTTCTTATACACATCTTTTTTTTAAAAAAAAAATCTTCTAATTTTTTTAATTGGCACATAGGCTCAAGGATTGCTTAAAACAACAGAATCTACTGGTCAATCTAAAGGAAAAGTTAGCTCGGCTAAGAGTATGTCTTAAATCAATACTTAGTTGGCACATAGAAACTGTTTTGTTTGTACTAGAAGCTAGCCTTTATCTTCACTGTTTCTGATTGATAATGCATGAGTTATACCTATGGACTATTCTCAAGTTTTCTCTTACTTCATTGATGTCATATTACTTTGATCTTTTTTCCTACACCTCTTCTCAACATGAAGTTGTAAATTTAGCGATTATAATTAGAAAAAAAATGGTGATGCAAACTTTTTAACTTCTGTCCATAAAGCTGATATCAGTTTCTATTACTGTTCTCTGACTGTGTTGTGCAATGTCTATCGACTCTATCTATCTGTATATATATTTTTTAACTTGATATTTTTACCCTGTTGTGTTGAGTATTCCTTTAATTCCTTTTCTTGACTATATTCTGTGTGCATTGAATAAAAGCCCATAGAGAGACCTGTTCCAAATTCAACTGTACAAGTTACTGGTGCTGTTGGTTGGCGGAGAGAAGGGCTTGTATACAAAAGGAATGAGGTAGTGTCACATCCATTGCTTACAATTATTGCTATGCAGCTAGTGCTGTTATAACATTCACCTATTACAGGTCTTCCTGGATATTGTGGAAAGTGTAAATCTTCTTATGTCTTCTAAAGGTAGGCTGTGGATTTCATTTTTCTCCATTTTGATATTTGTTAGGTTGCCCGCATGCTAACTAGTTGGTGAATTTAGGTAGTGTTCTGCGTTGTGATGTCACTGGGAAGATTCTTATGAAAGTGCTTTCTTTTTGGCATGCCTGATTTAAAGTTGGGTTTGAATGACAAGATTGGTCTTGAGAAAGAAGCATAACTTAAATCCCGTTCTACTAAAAGGTAGCCTTCAGTTGCATTAATTTTTCCCTTTTGGAACCAATGATATTTTGTTCTTTAAATATTGTCATTTCAAACTTTAGTCTTTATGTTCTTTTGTTATGTTAGCATTGATAATGATTTGTTTTAAATAGGGTGTTTGTTTTCTTATTTTTTCATTTTAGTTCCTATTATGTTTTATCTCTTTCCCTATTCTAATCACTTTCCCCCCTCTTATCAACAAAATGTTGCAGTGGTAAAAGTATCGAGCTTGATGATGTTTCCATCAATGTGTAAATTTGACATGGTTCAACTCAGAAAACTGTTAGTTTTGTACCACCTGATGGTGAATTTGAACTTTTTCAGTTGTTAGCCCTCACTTTGTAAAATATTTGTTGGAATTCTTTCAATTGTATATGTAAACTCTTACATTTAGTTAAATTTGATAAGATAAAATTTGGTTGAGAAAAATCTTGTCCTTTTTTCTTTTTTAATTGATTAACCATTAAGAAAACTTGTTTTATTATTAAATTTGATTTCCTTCATTTAATTGTCTATTGATCAAATGTTGAAAATAGATATATTGTAGATTATATAGTATTTGTTTTAAATAAAATAGTGAATAGGAGATATAATAAATAGCAAAATATACAATATTGGAAAAATGACCTTTGTGGCGGCTTCAAAACCGTCAGAAAATTTAAAACGCATAATTTACAAAATAAAAACTATACTTTGCGGCGGTTTTTAACCGCCACAAAGTTTTTGGCGAAATTACCCGCGTTCATCTTAAAATCACCACAAATCATTTGTGACGACCGTATTCCTGACGGTCAATCTAGACCATTGGAAATTTAATTTGTGGTGGCTTTTAACCACCAGAAATTGCTTCTTTAGCTGCCACAAATCGTAGTTTTTTTTGTTGTGCCTAAATACATTTTTGTTAAGACTTCATTAACCTAATTTAAAATTTTTCAATTTAGCAAGTATGTCACTAGTTTAATTATTAAGCAAGTCTTTATATTGTATAAAAAATTTAATTACGAGATTGATTTTGTTTTTGGTTGTTAAAATTTATTTTATAAAATAATTTTTATTAACTAATTTTTAGAGAGTAAGAATACAAAAAGAGGAAACGGTACAAAGAAGAATGTAAATAATGGAAAATTAACAGTACCGAGGCAATGACCCTGAACACGTGGAGGTCATTCAGGGGATTGAGAGGGGGGACGCGTTGCTTGGCTTAGAAGCTACGAGTCTCTCTTTTTTTCTTAATTATTATTATCTTGGGTTTAACTTATCCTTATTAGTTATTATTATTACTATGAACTTAGTGTAATTTAGATTTTGATATTTTCAACTTTAATTTTAATTTTGCAATGTTGATAATTCAGTGGAGTATGTCTTTTTTTTTTTGTTGTTGTTTCACTGGAAATTATTTAGAAATAGAGTGAGGTCTTCATTGGAATGAACTGAATTGCCTGGTGTTTTTGATGCGTCGTAAACGTATTAAAACAGAGGAAGAAAGGATAACTACATACATGAAGTAGCATATCTGAAATGGTCTGATTCACTTGATGGTGGTGCTGGTTGTTGAAGGAGGATATTTTAATGACAGCTATTCACGAATCTCACGGATTGAATGGGATTGTGATGGGAAAAATTTAGTGAGGTTTGTATGATAGATCTTATGTAAAAATATATGCACCCATAAATTTAAATGGGTTTAGAACGAACTGAACCTTGTTCCTTTGACCTTGGGCTTGAGATTGCTCTGCAAATGATCCTGGAGCTTGGTCAAGTCATTTTTGCTCCATCAACAAGAATAGTAGATTGTAAGGCTAATGACTAGTGAGACATGGCTCTTTCGCAGCCATTTAACTGAGATGGTACAATGTCCATAGTCTGCTTTCATTACCATACAACATTTACTACTTTCTTTTACTTTTAGTTTCTTTCTTGTTTCACTTTGCATTTCATCAATATCATTATTAAGAATGTAAGATTACATGCCTGTGAATGTTTAATTTATCTACTTTTGGTATTAACAGCTTTTAATATATTATCACATTATTCAAATGAAAACTTATTAAATGGGTTAAATGTCCAAGACTTACTCTAGGAGTAACCCTTACCTTAGTTATTATTATTATTCAATTTAGGACTACGATCCTGTACATTATAGGAGAAATAAAAAAGAAGATAAATTGAACAAAATTTTATAAGTTTAAAAATTAACTTATGTACCTAGGATCTGAAATTCTACATTGTTTGATCAATGATTGAAACTAAAAACACAAAATGGGGTAAGAAGAAAATAAAAGGTTTAAGGTTAATATGTAAAATTTTCAACTGATTCCTTGTATGGTCTCCTTAATTTTCCTTTTTGGGTTGAAAAAAGAAAAAAAAAAGTTTAGCTGGTTGTGGATTAGAAATACTGAAGCATGCAATGAGTGTGTGTGTGTGGACAGTTTCAAAGCTGAAGCAGTGACCCTCATTGGTCCTCGATTTTCAAGCTTAATTTCTCAAACATTAATGGTTCTGCTCAAACGGCGTCCTCCAAAGGTTTGTGTTCATCCTTGTTCTTTTAGTTCCTTTCTGAAGCATATCGGTTATAAGTTCATGAAAAGCAGAACTAACAGGAATAGATCTGGATTCAGTGGGTGTGTCAAGATATATTGCCATGCTACTTTACTGTGCTTGTGAGCTAACCAAAATCTATCATGTTATTTCAAAAATTGTCAAATGAAAATTTTGATAATAATATTTTACACCTTAATTTAATATAAAGGTAGCTGATCTCCTCATCCTTAAATTGCTCTCTTGCCTCCAGGAGAAAATATTGAATTCAAATTTTTGGTGTTAGTTGGGAACTAGGTTGTCAATCTTCAATACCTTGGGTGTTTGGATGTTTTAATATTTGTATTTTTTTCTGCAATTGATGCTAAAAGTTTGAAATGTTAGGCACGCATAGTTTGTGTTGATGCTACCTAAAGCTTACTGTGACTAATTAATGTGCATTTCTACTCATGTGTTGGAAGGTGAAAAAACTCATGGTTATTGCCATTTGGCACAACAAGTGAACTAGATTTCTTGGAATCAATTGGATTTTGTGATACCTTCTCTGTTACTTATCATGTTCCTATCTTGAACACAAGGATGCAAATAAGGTAAACATGTTGACCAGCTATTGACTTAGTGGTATTATCTGGCTCATGCGTTAATTGCATGCTATTGACTTGTGCCTTATGAACGTTTCCTGTTATTTTTCATATTTTTTTGTTCTCTTGATAACAAATCAGTTGTTTCATGTGATGAAATTTTAAATGACTGGTCACTTGCTAACATCAAATGTACAATTTAATTTGTTTCTTGAGATTATATGCTGAATTGTGCCTCTTGCAAACATTGCAGTTCAAAATAAATGTTAACTTCTCCTTTTCTTTTTTAAAACCACAGGTCATAGAACAATTGAATGTGTTTGCTGATGAAGATATTTATTCTGCTACAGAGGACTTGAATGATGTACGTACAATTGCTCCTTTATGTGCTTCATTCTTTTAATTGTCATGTGCTAGTTTTGCCTGATTTGTAAAACAACGGAACTTCCTTTTTTTGTTATTTGGTGCTTGTCTTTTGTACCAATTACAATTACAGATTGGGATTAAAGTTTCTCATGTTACATGAGTTAAGCTTTTCTTCTATACACCAAAACTATGTAGTTTTAGGTTAAATTTTTTTCTTTTTTTTTAATAAAAAAACAAAACCAAAACAGATATTTCTCTCATGCACGTCTCCCCTCTCGTTGCTTAATCTTCTTTGCTTGTCTCTGTTCTTCTTTCACCTTCTGACCCTTGCAACAAATTCGTATCCATACAAATTGTGTTTCCTCGGTAGGTTTTACTTCTTCTTCTTTCATTACACAGAAAATGCTAATGTAAATGTGGTGTAGAAGAAAGATAGGCATAACTCTATCGTGGTAGCAGCAGCTTGTAAGATGATGATTTTTCAATTTTTGCATCAATGGTGATGAGGCATGTCACTGGAACGAAACAAAAATGTGGCTGTTGAAAGTTAATATTTCGAACACTCCTCTTTCACTCACTCACTCCAAGCCTTACATTCACTACTGCATAAATGGCCTTTAACGACACACATTCAACGTTGGTCGTTAGATAACCGTCGTCGTTGAGTAGGCGGTGGCATTTTTGTAATATTATGCACTTGCCAACGACGGTTATAAGCTGACCCATATTTATTTCTTGACAACGACGACGGTTATAATACAACCGTCTTAACATCTACTGATTCAAATACGGTTTTCATTTGAACCGTATTTGAATGTCCCCAACCCTTTTTACTTTTCTCTTTGAATTCAAATACGCTTCCTCTATATCGTCCCTCCCTTCTCTCTCTCCCTCTCCCCAAATCCCTCCTCTTTCTATCTCCACGCGTGGCCACACCTTTGCTATCTGCGTCGTATCTCAAAACGGTGCCGACACCGTCCTTCCACACTACGACTTCGACCTCTTCACCATCGACACAGGCAACGACAACATCCGAGCCGCTCACTTCGCTGCCAACTATGGCGCTTCCGGCGCCATCTGCGAGCTTCCTTTCTCCATTATCTCCTTTAACTTCACCGAAGGCGTTGGCAAAACGTGAGTTTCTGATTTTCAATGTCTTTCAATTTTGCTTTTTATTGAACTAGGGTTTGTCATTGTGAAGGCTAGTGAAACAGAGTTTCGTGTTTTTGAAGACTGGTTAGGTAGGGTTCAGGCTAACCAAGTTTTCAATTTGTTTGATATATTCAAACGGATAGCATTCTATCATTGGTTCTGCTTATTCTTAATAGTTTTCAATTTAATAGTTCTCCACTTCCCCTACATCTCTTTTGCTATGCTACTAGTCAATTGTTCAGGAACCTAATTGAATTCTAAATTGATATATCCATATTAAGGTAAAGAGCTATTATAGATTTAGTCATTTTGGAGTTATATTCCCAGAAACATGCTTTGATAATTATATTATGTTTCATCAGAATATTGTGCTAATATCATTATAATCTGCACTGTTGGAATTTTCTAGTTTGGGTCCTTTGGGAGTTCTGTTCCCTGAAAAAATATGTTGATAATTTGGAACATGTTATTGAGAATTTAGAAAATGGTTTGTGAGGGAAAGGCTCAAATTGGTGGCTGTTTGGGATCTTGGGTGGAAATCAGTGATACTCAGGTCTTGATTAATTTCAGTAATTAACTATAAAACCAATTGTTAATATTCTAATATACTAATATTTATCATGTGTGTTCGGTGGAATTGGGTCAGATCCTGTTTGACAGCGGAGTTACGGCTCAAATCTGAAAATCGATGGCTGAGCTAGTCAGTGGAGCACGATGTAGGTAGTGACATTGCTACACTTCAGAAGGTCAGCTGTGGGAACATTTCCTGTTATCTTGAATTTGATAAAATGTTCTGATATTAGATTTAATTGTTTTTTTATTCTTCACTTTGACACGAAAGAAGTGTCTAGTGCAGAAGAGATTAAGTTCAGTTTTTTTTTTTCTCCACCAGGAGTCAGGGCAGGTCATGCTGCAGTGAACATTGAAGGCAACTTATGTTAGTGATATTCATTTTTTACATTGTCACATTAAAATTAAACTCCATACTAAATTTATATGTAGCTCTTCTAATGTATTTAATAGTCAAGTTTGTCAAGGCATTCATGGATTTTTATCTTATTAAATAGAGCCATATTAATATGATTGATCCTTACTATAGAGTATAGACAACACATTATGGGGAGTATTTAATGTGCAGTAAAATAAGCTCTAGCTTGCTGGCTGTTAGGTTGTGGCTTCTATGATTGATTCATGATATTATCTGTTTTGTATCTCTGTTTTAGACCCACTGCAAATGAAATCCAAAGTTTAATTTCCATAAGTAACTCTCATTTTATATAATTTAATTTTGTACAATTCATGTTTTATAAGAAAGAAAGAAAAAAGAGAAAAATATGATAAAATAAGTGACGAAGAAAAATTAAAGAAATTTGTCATTCAAAATTATATGAATAATATAAGTATACAACACTTATTTATTTTTGTAATACTTTTTTTAGTGCACCAGTTTAAAGTTGATTATATTAGTAGCCAATGAACACTTTATATTTATAATACAGTAAAAATATATATTAATTAGTTTAAATTAAACTTTGATGGATATGGCTCATAGGTACCCAAAGGGACTGGAAAACTATTATGAGCTTATATTATGCTTCTTATTCTGTGTCTCATATTTTTTTTTTTTTTTTTGGCTTCTTATAGGATAAGATTGCTTCAAGAACTTGTTCCAGGATGCAACAAGGTGATATGAATATCATGATTGTGTTAAAATGATTTCTCAAGAAACTATGATGATGTCTCTGCATACTAATTTTCTTTCCTTTGGTTGTTAAAATGATTTCTCTTAGATAATTGGCAAAGCTGTAATGCTTGATGAGATACTAAACTACGTGCAATCACTTCAACAACAGGTTGAGGTATGATAGTAGTGCCATCTTTTATGCTTTCAGTTTACCATTTAAAACTGAATAGTGCATGTTAAGAGATATTTTATGATAACTCAATAGCACAAAATTTCTTGTCTGTTTCATTATTATTGTTTTGTGACTGGTCAACTTATCAAAGAGATACTTTGCAGTTTTTGTCCATGAAACTTGCCACAGTGAACCCAGAACTGAACTTTCATGTAGACAGGATCCTATCCAAGGATGTAAGTGAAGGTCGATCTTAATCTTCTAGGTCCATTTACTATTTTTTAACACATTAAACTAAAGATAATTTCATTTCTCTTCAATTAGATTCTCCAATCACGCATAGGACATGGAATTGGTGCATATGGTCCTGGTATCAATTCCTCTCACACCTTCCCTAATGGAAGTTTCCATGGAACGTTGGCTGGCATGCCTAGTACATTGTCACAATTCCCTCCTTTGCCACAGGTAAAAAGAGTTAAGATCTTTGAACATGTTACTCTAATGAGTTTAATTTCTATGCACTGTAAAATATAAAAACTTTTATACTGCCAACCTATTAAAAATCATTGTTGGTATGATTTTTAAGATAGTTTTTGTAAAAGTCAACTAATTGTTCATACATGATTATGTGTGGTTGGATGATTGTGTAAAACTCTTTATACTATAACTGCATATATGATTTACTTTGGTCTAATACTCTTTAGCTCTCAATTTTATTATTCAATTATATGATTTAGAAGTGGCTATTTATCTTGTCATAACAGTGGCCCTCCAAGAGATCTGTACGTAGATCTTGATGAGCAAGAGATACCTGGAATTCAAATAGATGACATCAATCTACGTACTCTCAATAATATCAATCAGTTATCTAGATGCTATACTGAGGGCTGTTGTGAAGGTAAATTAATTTAGTCAGTATTCATGCTTTGAGCTTGAGTGTTTTCTGGATCATTTTGTATTACCTGGAATTGCACTTTTATGCCTCTTCATTTCAGTGGCAATATTATCATGCCCTGAGTTTGATTTTGTTGTTATATTTGTTCCTTGAGGCCATGTTTCTTGTCCAATCACTATTACTTCATTCCTTATTTAAGGCTTGTTCAATAATGACTCATTGGCTTGTATAATTGTGAGTTTTATTTACATATTGGAACTTGGAAATTCAAATGAATAGAGAAATATGAGATTGGCAATGAATGGACTAAGGTGTGACCGTTTAAATGAGAATATGCATAGATCAAATACATTAGTATGATGTGGTTGCAAGACGGAGTAAATGAAGTGTGAGTTTTCGCGGGTAAGAGATGGTGATCAAGATATAGTGCATCTACTTGGTCAAGATGTACCCAAGAAAGATGTTTTTAGATACTTGGGATTAATTTTGCAAAAATGTGGTGATATTGATGAGGATGTAAATCATAGAATTAGAGCAAGGTGGATGAAATGAGATAGTACATTGGGGTTTTTGTGTGACTACAAAATGCCCCTTAAGCTAAAAGGAAAATTCTATAGAACAACCGTAAGATTGACAATGTTATATGGAGTAGAATGCTGGCCAACACATAGGTAACATGAACATAAAATAGGAGTAGCAGAAATGAGGATGTTAAGGTGAATGTGTGGTTATATGAAGATGGATAAGATAAGAAATGAGGATATTCGACGAAAGGTAGCAGTGGTATCGGTGTGTGAAAAGATGAGGGAGCATAGATTCAGGTGGTTTGGACACGTTATAAGACGACCACTAGATGCTCCCGTAAGAACAAGAGTGTATTACCAAGAGTTTGACACAAAGAGAGGTAGAGGTCGACCAAAACTTACCTGGGGAAAGGTAGTTAAACAAGACCTAATGGAGTGAGATATAGATTGGTGGACGGTATGTCTTAGGATGGAATGGAGAAAAACTATAAGCTTGGTGGAGGGTTAAACCCATTACTATTTCTATGTTTCAGTCGTTCCCTCTTTTTAGTTCTTTTTTGATTCATTTTTCCCCTCCTCCTTTCACCCTTTGCCCTTTTTTTATTTTAACTTATTTTTCATCTCTTTTGTCTTATTTCCACTTTTTCTTCCTCTCTCCCTTTCTCTTTCTTTGTCTTATTTTCGATCTATCATTGAGTTTATCTACCACTAACCCTAATTAACTTGGGTTAAATATGATGTTGATGTTGATGTTGATTCTTGTTCCATATAACTCAAACCATGATACATTTTCTAGGCCTTTAATCAATAATTCTTTATGTATTTGACTTTCTATTGTCGTGCCATCAAATGTTTGTGGCATAATTATTATATTCTTCATCTAAACTTATGAATGATATGGTGTCAGGTGTTGGTTTTGCTAGTGGAATAATGCGCCTTAAAAGACTAGAAGTTTTAAAAGTAACGAAGTTTGAGAGAGTTTAGAGTTGCCTAGGGCCATGTATTTTACAAACCTTTCAGGATAATAATTTGTCATATTGTTAGTTTATTTTTTCTTGTTCAATTTAGTCCTTTACTTTTTATAATAATGTCTACATAATAATTTGTCATATTGTTAGTTTTGTTTGCTTTTGATTAATATGATACATAGGGATCTTAAATTGTTATATGATGAATGAATTGAAATGAATTGAGTAATTAAGTTGATTGGACAAATAAATTATAATTATTATTTTTTTAAAAAAATATTCTAAGACGATTATCTGAAAAATCATCTTAGAAAGTTCATATTCTAAGACAGTTTTTGCAAAAACTGTCTTAGAATCCTTATTTTTTTTTTTAAAAAAAAAGACATTTTAAGACGGTTTGATGAAAAACCGTCTTAAAAGTCTACATTTTAAGACGATTTTTTCAGAAAACTCTCTTAGAATCCTCACTTTTTTTAAATGAAACATGTTCTAAGACAGTTCTAAAGTAAAACCGTCTAAGAATGTAACCATTCTTAGACAGTTTTACCTTAGAACCGTCTTAGGCATGTGTTAAAAAAATTATACAGTGATTCTAAAACGGTTCTAAGGTAAAACTGTCTTAGAATAATCACATTCTAAGATTGTTTTACCTTAGAACCATCTTAAAAACACTTTTGTAATTTTTTTAATAAAAAACATCTTCTAAGACGGTTCCGTTTAAGAATCGTCTTAGAATCGTTTACTATGAAGACAATTTATTAATCATCATCGAAAGTTTTGACTTTCAATGACATTCGATATAAAGACAGTTGAAAATCTTCTTTGTATGTTTCAAATAACCGACGTAAAATGACTTATTTATAGTAGTGAGGAGAATTCCTGGACTGCAAAAGAGCAAAAAGATGTTTGATCGGAAAAGCTTTTTGAGGCAAAGTATCATCAAAGCCCAAGAGCAGCTGAAGAAACAAAAGAATGAAAACACGAAGCATGAGATTATTCATCTTGAGTCATTTGAATGATCTGTCATGGTTGATTGATCAAAACATAAACGGAATAGAAAGGAACATTAATAGGATCCAAACCCAATAAGTGACACCAGTGATTGAAAATGGAGGAGAGCAAGCATATACGGATCATGTTCGAGGGCAAGAGACCAACATGAACGCCATGCAAAAAAATTGGTCCATGGAATTTATTAATAGTACTGCTGGGGATGGGATGCTACCATTCGAAAATGTTAATGTCCAAAATGACCTTTGGCCAAGTCCATATGTCCCTCGAGAAGATATATATGATCTTTTTACGTCATGTTTCCCATTTAAAAATTCTATATGTTAAAGTTTTATTGTCTATCTTTGAAAATGTCTATGCGTAGATACAATAATCATGTGTTAGTTTGCAAAACAAATAGCCAGTCCTCAATCTTAAGAATGTTTACTTTGAAAAGGTTATAGTGATCAATGGAATAAAAAGAGATTATATTTGTGTGTCTTCCTTTACTAATGTAATTTTTAATTAAGTTTCTACATCAATTTACATACCATTAATTGTTATTTTTTTAAAGGCAAATATATTATACAAAGTACAAGGAGGTACTCTAACCCATATAAAACCATGATGCTGTAAGAAAGAAAAAGACATACCATCTAGCTTAATTGAACTATACTTTCTATTGGGTTAGTACACCAATCAGAAAACAATTAAAACTTAGGAACTATATTATAATTAAGAGCTATATTATCAACAATGGAATGTTATGCAATATAATGATTTATTTATAAGCAAATTGTATTCGTAAATTGTATCCTAATTGAGCACAAGATGTGGGAAAATTTAGGAACAAAGAGAAAGAGGTCCAATATATGTATTGGTAAATTGTATCGGTTTACCCCTAATTATGTGACTTACAATTCATTTTTTTTATGCATATGAGTCATGCATTCGCATCAAAATAAGTGATGTGTTCCCAACTAGGTTAATCCCATAACTCTTCAAAATCATCTATTGCATGCTCTATATTATTGAAAAAGAAGAAGTCAAATTGATTGAATTTAAAATTTAAAATAAGTATAATCACTGATTTCAAAATTATATATATATATATATTGCAATTATTTATTTCATTACATTATAATCATGATTGAATTTAATTATTAAATCATGAATTAATTGATATTTCTTTTCATCCAGTGTTTGATTCAATTTGGAAAAAAATTATTTTATTTATTTATTGGTGTGTAATTATTGTTAAATAGGTAAAAATTAATTAATACAAAAAATAACAAAAAATGATAAATTGTATTAAAGAAGAATTTACTTTGAATGCACCACTGGTATCAAGGTATTTTACTCTATCATTCGATCAATATTATAAAATTGTCAAATTTGACAAATTTAAAATATTTACTTGAAATTCATACTTGAGATGATTTCTAATTGATTGAGAATATAAAAAGAATTTGCAATAACAATACATGAAAATTAAACATTGAAGAAAATTTATGCATATCTTTTTAATTTGCTCTTATGTAAAAAAAACATTTTATTAATTAATTACATTAATATGTTGAAGTAGGGATACTCATGAATTGATTCAATATAATGCAAAATGAAATAACTGATCCAGAAAATATAAAAGGAACAAATCTAAAATTGAAATTGAAAAACTTTTTTCATTGGATTTGAATCAGATTTTGATTCCAAATTGATCAAATCCAAAACAGTTTGAATTATGTTGTGTATTCAAGCTAATTCAATAGCTAGAACTTTAACTCATGCATTAGACTAGAAAAATGTTTGTATTAATATAGTGAAAAATCTCAAATAAATATATATTTTTAGGCTTAAGTATATTGTTGGTCCCTAATTTTTTTTTATCACAACAGCTGACATGTCAACAGAGCCAATGTAACAGTACGGATCAAAAATAAAAAAATAGGGAGAAAAGGTCAAGAAGAAATCTCTTAGTGACTAAATTCAAAATTCGTAAATTTTCAAGGACCAAAATATATATTTAAGCCTTATTTTTAATATATAAATTTTATTATAATTAAAATTCATAAGAAATACTATAAAAATCATAATAAATAAACATCTATGAATATATAAAATATATTTTAGATTAATTACAATCAAAAATTTAAATTTCAATATGGTTATTTTTAATCAACAACAAATTTAATGTAACTAACTAAATCAATTAACTTTTCTTAATATGTTTGAATTAGTTAAAAATAATTTTATATTTGGGGATGGAGATATTATATATTTGTTAAAATTTATTAGAAATAATCACAAAACTTTGTGAGTCCCACTTATTCAATTAGAACAACTCATCATTTCAAAGTTTTCAATAAATTTTAATTAATATAATGTGAAAAAATGTTGTGGCCTTTTATAGCATGTTGTAAAATTGTCCACTTGGATTATATTTGTCACAAAATTGCATTTCCAGATGCTTCTTCTTCCTTCAACAGTGTTTTAATTGGTAAAGATCAAATTGTTGACATGGTTTAAGATAAAAAAAAATAAGTAGTTCGATGCTCTTTTTTTTATATTGGTCTATTTATCCTATAGCATGTCTATTTTATCCTTTCGATATGTGTGTAACACCCTTCCAATTACTACTATATTATGCCTAGGTCATAATATATAGTTAGAAGATGTTAACTGTTCTAACGTAAAATTTTTAACCATATCCAATTAAGAAAAACTTGTCTCAATATTTGAAATTTAAATGTGTTATGAAAATTACGCTTATATAGAGCGTATTGAGACTTTTTGGTCTCTTTAATAAATTATAAACTTAGTAAGAACTTGTAAATAATATTTCTTACAATAATAGTAATGTCCATATACTACAAAGCATATAACAAAATACAAGTCCACAACATTAAAAGAAATCTTTCAACTTGTCCTCACTTTGTAACTGCTCATTTCGATTTACCTGTCTAGAATGACACGAGAACATACTAAAATAGTGAGAATTCCAAAGAATTCCCAGTAGGTGAAAAATGACTTATCAAACAGTGTCATCGTCATCATTCCAGCTACTTTGGTTTATTAAGAAAATATGTGAACAATTATAGTTGATTTTAATTTCATAAACATACAAGCTGAAGTAGATTCATTTTGTTCACAAACACTTAAAAATAATCTCATACTTCATCATTAATGCAAGCATCATTTTCAATCATGTTAATGCATAGCTTACCTTTGTTATTCTCCTCTTTAATATCCTAAACTAGACAATGAGCTCATTGCTAGACTTAGGTTGCTCCCGCAGGGTCATGCTCAGCTCAACTGTATCACCCTTTGGGGTCCCATAGGGTCGTGCTCAGCTTAACTGTATCACCCTTGGGTCAATATGTCTTTCCCGCAGAGTCGTGCTCGACTTAACCGTATCACCCGTTGGGTACCATCAGGGTCGTGCTCAACTTAATTGTATCACCCTTCAAGTATTATCTTCTTTAGTCTTTCCCTTAGGGTCGTGCTCGGCTTAACAGTATCACCTTTTGGGCACCATCAGGGTCGTGCTCAGCTTAATTGTATCACCCTTCAGATCTTATCTTTTTATCTTTCTTAATGCACATGACATGCTTAATGACATGCAAAGATACATAACTAATGTCATACAATTATGTCACAAAACATCAAGATTTCATCATCACACAAAAACACTTTTCAAGAAAATCATAACAAAGAATATCATAACAACAAGATTTCATACTACATATAATTCGGTTCTTCCTATAGTCTATACTCATCTAACAGTCATTAAAGTTTCATATTTTAGTATGTTAAACTAGACTTCCTAAGCTTTCGAAAAAGGTATCACCTGCCTCAATTGGAGTTATAAAACTCTAGATATAATATTTTAAAAACAGAACTTCAAATCTGCTAATAGTTTCAAAATTCCACACTAACATCTCCTAGTATTTTCACGATTGAAAGCAGTAAAAAATATAGTTTTAGCTGAAATTTTTATATGTTATAGTTGATATCTAGATCTTTAATTTCATATATCATACACCTAATTTTAATAAGAAATGAGAGAGAAATAATTTTTTCAAAACGGATGGGAGAAGTTGTTTGGGGGTGTGGACAGTTTCGAACAGCTTGAGCTAAAATAATTTCTGGGCATGATTCACTACTTAGTTTGGTCCCATATTTTAGGACAACATAGGGGACATCCTAAGCTTTAAAATGAGTGGTCAAACATCTTGTTTGGTGTAACACCCGTATGCCTCCGACGTGTTATCATTAATAATATCAGATTAGCGCTTAAAACAGTTTATAAAACTCAGCGGAAGCATAGAATCGTTTTTCTTGATCCATTATGTATGGAATCACAACAATAACCAATAAAACACAAATCATAACATATATCACGCCCCTGCTGATCCAGTTTCTCATAACATAAACCATCCAGACAGATATCTAAAAAAAAACTTAGGCAGATTATCACTATACAACAATTATATTCAGGGAAAAGTCTTATATCATCACACAATAGTTCTGTACCTAACTATCTACATCAGCCCTTCTCAAGGGTTCACAGAACTATACATCATAAACAAAATCAAAATAGAGCCTTCAAGCTCTTCATGCCGCTCCTCAGTCAAGCAGCCTAGTCTCTGCTGGGCCTCTTGCCCTGAGACTGGTCTTCTCTTCTAGAGTGTCACCTGAAATCATAGAAAACCCCACACGGGGTGAGATAACATATGATGAGTCACTATTTATCACTAATTACTCATCTTTTTGTACTCATTTTAATCCCTAACTTGTGCTTAATTGTTTATATTTTGCATTGTTTCTCATTTAAGATTTAATTAGACCAATAATTCGGATTTTAATTAATTTGGATTATTTTAAGTTTAATTATTCTAATTTTTATTTACAGGGCAGTTTAATAATTAATT